>JAVYIG010008952.1:0-83633 GCA_035222895.1 Strongylocentrotus droebachiensis
CTAAGAAAATCAGAGATAACCATCAATTAATACACTACGAAGTTATAAGGAACGGTGCCGTTGACGTAATTTAAAATTTATATATTGAATTATGACCCATGTTTGAATCGAGTTTCCTGAAATTATATTATAATGAGATGGTGTTGTGCAATGAACAGTACGCTAAGGCAGAAAGTTCATCAGTTCGGTATCGATTTAAGAAAGCTCTATATCTTTGGTAATGTAAAAAATATATATATTAGGACCTGCAGAATAGGTACCGGACGATTTGTTTGTCAGGATAATTTACTTCAGGGGCAAACAACAGTAACAATTATATTGGGATTGTTACCTCCTTTGACACTTCCTCTTTGTTTTCCAGATGTCTGACAGAAAGGGGTCCTTTTCCCCAATATACACAGTACTGCTCACCAGGAAAGGCTACCTGGTAGTCTCGTATGGTATCCTACAAAAGGTTGAACATATATGGATCCATATTGACACAATGATAATGACAACAATAGTAATAATAATAATAATAGTTGCGATAATTGCAATAATGATGTTCTTCCAGAGGGCACTGCAATGTACTGCAGCAATTACAAGGGACTCAGAAACACCTGGGTGGTAAACATAAATGATCCTTTTATGAGTCTCGAACTAATTATTTACTTCAATATGCGAAATGTTTATCGGGTTTGAATATTATATCTTATCTGAGATTTTTTTTTGATAATTGTTGTGATCACCCCCGTCCCCCCCCCCCCCCCCCTCTTCATCCGTGCACGGACCCCTCGAAAACGTTACACAAAAAAAGTATTGATATCGTAACCACTAGAAGAACGGGGACACACAAAAAAGTTATTTCAATGAACATGGTAAAAAAAAACTTTTCGTCCTAATTCCAGTGTTTGCTATACAAACTAAAATATAATATATATATTGAAGTTGCATGGACTTACTAAAGGATTTCCTGTCCATTTTAGCATTTATTTAACTCAATTTTTTTTCAGCTAAAAACATACCGAACTGTTAACTCATGATTAATCTACCTCTTTCATGTCGCAGAAGTCGTCTTTAATATTGAGCAAGATGTAGTTCATGACGTCTCTGGATGTTGACAGGGGAACGTATGGCGTACAGATGAGCCGTTTACCGATGAGGTATCTCCTGATTAAGGAAATAATCCACCATTCCGAGAAATGGTCCAAGTACAGAGTCAGGTGATTCTTTGCGACTACACACCGGACAGCTTTGTCAGAAGCAGGAACTATCCTTGAAAATTCATCAAACCCTGTCAACAACAACAAAAAATAGGGGACCGTCTTAATTTTGTTACGCAGTGAACTGTCATACTCTGGGATTTACTTTCAGAAATAAATACAGAAAGTATTTTTGTAAGTTTTGCGGGTTGGAGGACATTACAACATGTCAATTGCTTTTTGGTGATTGGCTATTAACAAAATATTTCATGCATTAAATCATTCATTTTATGTATTAGATCATGCCTAATATTTGTTTGTTTAATTCCCACAATTCCCTTCGATCTTTCCACAAGAATCTGGAAAATTGCGGCTGTATGACTGTGCGACTTATAAGTTATTCAAACACAAAAACTGAAAGAAAAAAACATTAAAGTGAATTTCTATTCTATTACAAGTTTATCAAGTAAAACTCAGTGAATAAGAACATTCTGAGAGGAATATCAACATTGAACTGAAGTCATATGATATCAAGGATAGTAGGGAAGGATAAATTTTGTGTGAAGATCTCTGTCATAATTGTGATGGGTTCGTCGTGGCAGTCAGGGGCTCTCTGCACTGTCACAACAAGAGAAAGGAATTTATATGGACATATGGGATATATGGTAATAGGAAGATCTTACCAGTCCTTCGGGTGTATAGCACAATCTCTGCCTTGTCTGGGTTGGTGAAAATAGCGCTATGCGAGACCGTGACTTCCACCGGAGTTTTAAACTGAAGACCAGGAGGGGATAGCTTGAGCCCAACTGAGATGATAACTTCGTCTTTTTCCAGCTTTAAGTCAGGTGGAACGGTTGTCAATGCTTCTGCTGTGATATATTTGGTTCTGTCCACATCGTCTGGTGAAAGTGGAACCTTGATGCTGCACTCGTCGAGACTAATATTCATTGTCTCTTGTGTGTTGCTCTTCCTGGAGGAGCGAGAGCTGTCTCGTGGACTGGTAAGATATGGATCGTATGGTGAGGAGTATGGGTTGGGCATGAAGCTACGGAGAGCCTCACCACCAATAGTACTGCAAAGATAGTCATTGTGGTCCTCTTCAAACCCAATGAATGGCTTAACGATCTGTGTTGCTTCTCTATTTAAAAGAAAGTCATGTATACCCAGATGGCCGCCTTGAAGAGCAAGGCCTGAAGGTGTCCTGTACTCATTAGCAAGTCTCCGCAGGTCTGCCCCTTTACTAACGAGGTATTTTACAATATCAAAATGACCCTCGAATGATGCTATGTGAAGAGCTGTTAACCCATCTTTATCAGCAATTTCAATGCCTGCTCCTTTGTTCACGATATACTCAACGACTTCAAGATGTCCTTCTTGAGAAGCATAAGACAAGGATGTCCTGTGGGTTTTGTCACATTTGTCAAGCTGTGCCCCTTTCCTAACAAGGTATTCGACAATATCAAGATGACCCTTGAATGATGCTATGTGGAGTGCTGTAAACCCGTCTCGATTACAATTATCAATATTTGCTCCTATGTTCAGTAAGACCTCGACAATATCCAAATGGCCTCCTTTTGTTGCAAGACACAAGGGTGTCATCCCACTCTTGAGTGCTTTGTCAACCTCTACCCCTTCGTTAACGAGAACTTTGACAATTTCAAGGTGTCCCCCAAATGAGGCCAGACTAAGTGCGGTCCAAACATCGCCAGTGCTCCTATCCAGCTCCGCTCCTTGACTGGTTAGATATTTCACTACATCAATATTACCAGTTTGTGATGCAGTATGTAGAGCTGTACATCCACCTGTACCACACGCGTTAATATTGGCTCCTTCAGTCAAAAGGTACTCTGCAATGTCAAGATGATCACCGTCTAAAGCAAGGTGTAGAGGTGTCCAGTTATCATTAGCAAGTCTCTCCAGCTGTGCCCCTTTACTAACAAGGTATTTGACAATATCAAAATGACCCTCCAATGATGCATTGTGAAGAGCTGTAAACCCATCTTTGTCACCGATTTCAATATCTGCTCCTTTGTTCACTAACAGCTCTAGCACATGAAGATGGCCTTTCTTTGAGCATAAGTGAACCGATGTCTGTAGGTTAGCATCGATTACATTCACTTTTGCTCCATGATGGGTAAGGCATTTAACTGTTTTCAAATGTCCGTTTTCCGAAGCAATGTGGAGTGGTGTCTTGCCAGACGCATCCGAGCAGTTTACATCAACTCCTCCCGAATCTTCTGACTTGTCTTCTGAGTCGATTAATGATTGTATCTTCAGGACGTCTCCTTTTGCTGCTGCTGAAAACAGCGCCATGTTAAACGTCATTCACACCTACAACGTTTTTCTTATTATGATATTACCGTGCTCTCCAAACATCAAGTTACTTATTGTCATGTGACATTGAAATACTGTGTAAATTAGCCCGTACCCTTAAGTAGTGTTATATATTTGGACTATTCTGAGGTGCGTGATCATAGCGTGATTAAAGCACTACACGAATTGGACATTGCATTCATATCCGTATTCGACTTCCGGAGTCTGACTACTGTACTGTACAGTGTATTGCAACAATACAGTACTATTGCCTTGCCATTTTTCTGTATTTGTTTGTACTGAAATATACGTGGTTTTAGATCTGCGCGAAAGAAAAAGAACATGGCGGATCAATATTGAATTACGTCTCATTCATAACCATTGCTAGGTTGATCCCCCCCCCACGCACACAAACACACACACACACACACACACACTCAAACACATCGAATACTAAGAAATATGAGAGAAAACAGGAAAAAGAGAGAAAGACGAAAAGGACAGAAGAAAATAAATGAATACAAACTCAACCAAACTCGCTTTTCTTTAAAGTAGATATTCATTGATTTTAAAAACTAACTTTATTTTCATTATTGCAAAGTTGAAACTTTGATTCGACAAGGCTATTGTAGCGAAGTAGAGATATCTCCCTTTAAACCAGGTAACCCCTTCTCTCTCTCTCTTTCTCTCTCTCTCCTATTTTCATCATCTTTCTTCCTACTGGAGGTCAACGAACTACAGTGAGATGATACCTGGTCATTTAGGATATTTATAGAGAAAGACCTTCAGTCATAACTTTTAGTGTAAGATAAATAGTAGACAAAGCCCATATTCAACCAGTGTTTATGTTAACTGATTATAAATAGGCAAATAGTGGGAAAACAGGCAAATAGTGGTTAACAGGCCAATAAAATATCCCTCTGCACTTACCAGTTTGGGCTGGAAGACAAAACATTTGTTTTCTTGGTAAGGGAGCTGAGTCATCAAAGAGAGTAGTAGCAGGAATATCCCCAACTGACCAATGAGTATTTGTATTTTCTACTCCTTCCCCTTATTTTTACTTTCGCCCAATCGGAATGTTAGGATTAATGGTTCAGGACCACTGTTCAAGTGTCCATCAAGTATTATGCCCGCCCAGTCACCTACTGTAATTATAATGAAATAGTGAAGTTTAGTGTAAGAATATTTTGTAGGAGGAGATCTCGGAATCGAGATTGTGAATATGTAATTAGGTATAAAACCCCCATCCCTTGCATGAAATCCTGACTTGGAATCCCCTCACTTGGAAACCCCTACCTGGAACCTCTTCACCCGAAACCCTTCTCCTCCTAATACATCTTTAATAATCATCAGTGCTTCAAATATCCAGTATATACTTCAAGATTTGGACTTTGGAGAATTCGAATAACAGGTTGAGCAAGTTCTGAAATACACCTTCCGTATTTTAAAGTCGACTGAATGCCAACTCCAGCTCCAGTCATTTGGGAAAGTGTCTGTTAATTCAACATAATAAAGAACAGTATCCAGTTTAGTCCAAAGTCACGTCCAGCTTCATTCCCGTACCCGTCAAGTTCCAGTCCCGCCAAGTCACGTCCAGCTTCGTTCCCGCCAATTCCCGTCCAGCTTCCAGTCCCACCAAGTCAAGTTTCTCCAAGTCACGTCCAGCTTCGTTCCCGCCAATTCCCGTCCAGCTTCCAGTCCCGCCAAGTCAAGTTTCTCCAAGTCTCGTCCAAGTTCGTCCCAGTCGCATCCCGTTCCAAGTCATGGTCTACGATCCAAATATCAGCGAGCTAAGTGGCCATAATTACTAACTTCATTTCCCTTAACCTATCCCGTCCTTTCCCCATTAGACTGTAATTAATTAAGTAAGAAATAAGTCGCCCTTTAACTCTTAAGAATACTTTGCAATTATATTTATTGCAACATTTATATATAAATTGTATTATTTCTATTATTCTGATTTGATGGATGAGATTTGTCATTCATATTAATTAAATAATTACCAAGTGACATCGTAATTCAAATCGTGTCCAAGCACTTTATTTCTGGATTTGTCTCTTTGTATTTTATATTTTAATAATATAATATCATACACTGATACAGTGGTCTATTTGAGACTAACCCCACCCCCGAGTGAAAGTCATATAGCTAGCGGACCAATACAAAAACCTGATTTCACTCGGAGCTTGATTCTATTATTTCATCATAATAGAAGACGGCGTGGCGTGGCCGTTAGACTATCAAAATTCAATGCTTGGAAACATTCGAATTAATGATTATTATAAATTACAAAACGCTTAAATACAGCCCCGGCATAGCACCTGAAGAGCTCTCCGAATGCTGCTGAGATGTGTGAGATCACAGTATGGACATGACTTGCACAAGCAGACGATGCCCCATGACATCTCACACATTTTCAGTGCCTGTGTTTTCATCTTCTCTTGAGTTCTTTCTCTTACTTCACTACCGTCAGGCTAAATGTATAATCTATTGCCTCACTCTAAACCCCGCGCACGGTTTTATTTTGATGACAAATGCAGCGATACAAAAATAAAGGAATTTGTCGCTTGTAAACAAAATAAGACGCCATTGTATATTCAGCTGCACACACCGGGGTATGTTCGGCGTTTCAAGAGGGAACAAATGCCGTTCTTAATATCATTTTGGGGGTTTTTCAATCTGAAAGTCTGGTTTCTTTGATTGTTAATTAACCCCTATCCTGTGTATTTACAAGCAAAAGATTTTGGGCCATATCCCCTTCTGAATGGTTTGACATGCCATTACATTTATATACACTAAACTCATTATAATTTGAGAAATAATAGCTTTGCAATTATGTTCATTCTCTATGGGATGTCGTCTGCTTGGGCAGTGTTGGTCCATATAGTGACGTCATTGAAACATCGTTTTTTTTTCTCCGGCGAATCTCTCGTATATCCTAGCTGCTATGGAGGTGGTTGTATTTTTATTTTTTATAAATCACCAGATATGTAGTTGGCCTAAAACGTGTACGATGGCCATTTGTTAGCTTACCAGTTTCTAGTGATATATTAGTTGACATATTTGTGATTTTCTTTGAATTTCACCTTTAACACTCTACATGTGTAATGCTGTAACCTGCTGATGTAAAATACTCGCTTCATTTTTCTAGAAGTGGCAGAATATAAACCAAATTTGTCAGTATATTTCCATCAATAATAAGCATTATAAGATGCTAACAAAGTGCTAGTCATTCGACTTTCTCCATGTACATATATTATGCTCTTTGCTCAAAATGTATTACTTTCATAATTCTCATATTGAATTCATTCTCAGAATTTTGTTTAGTACAAAAAATGGACTATCATCCTATATCTTGAGAATGAGTTCTAAAAATAAAATAGACACATTTTGATTCATGGGTGGTTCAACTGACAGAAGATGCCAGAGAAACAACAGACCGGACACACTATAACACACTATTGCCCCGAATCGCTGAGAATCGGTCGATTTGAAGTCGGTTTGGAGATATGATTAATACCCCAGTCACACTGGCAAACCGACTTCGCATTGAATCCAAAGAGTCCAAACTGACTTATTGTTGGCCTCTGTGGATAATGTAATCGGTTGTCTGATCTGGTCTGGGTGTGGATGTCTTTGTATTTGATTTGTCGTAGTACGTATTACAAGAATAAGGTTCACTTCTATTTTTTCTTCGAGGATCTTTTTCGGTGGACTGCAACTACATACATTATCACCTTTATTTGTTATTCCATTCAGAAGACAATGTAATGATTTGTTATTGTTGTGTCACTGTCCTCCAAAGTATTCAGAATATATTATTATTGTGGTGATGGATTTTAACAATCTATCCTTTCTTGTACTTTCCTTTCTTAAATGAAAAAGGAATCAGAGAAAAGAACCAAAGATCCCATATATTTTTTGAGTGCAAGGATAAATATGCAGACATTGTCTTATTGCAAGAAACATATAGTACTTCTGATATAGAAAATACATAGTTTAATGTGGGATGGAAGTTGTTATTTTAGTCATTATAGTACTTTACAAAGTAAAGGTGTTCTTGTGTTGATTAATTCACATTTAGATTTGAAGGTTCTTTCTTTAATTTCAGATCAAATCGGGAGATACATTCCAATCAAAGATATTCAACAGGGTTTAAAAATTATGAAACATTGCAAATGTATATTTTCCAGTAGGAGAAAAGGTGTTACAAAGGCTAAAGTTTTTGCCTGAATTTGAAAAGGGATTTGGATAATACGGGTAGGGGAAATGAGATAATTATAAAAGGAGAATATTTTATTATGATGAGTAGTCTGGTAGCAGTCTCATTTATATGATTGAGATATAAGGTAAGAAAGAGTTGGTCACACATAAACATCAACAATTAAATCGGTCTGTGTAGAATAATGTGTAGACCAGTTCGTAATTAGCACATGGTTCAAATTGCCTCAAACATCCACATATATTTTAAATTTTGTACAAATTAACCCAAGTCTGCCCATGTAAAACTGTATATATAAACTGGACTACTGGATCCGAGAAAGTCGTTGCTAAAGGTTCATTTGTGGATTAAATACCCGTAACATACCTTTAATTCAGTATTCTGAAAATCAGAAGTTTTCAGAATATCACCCCCAATATGTATTGCTTGATGGTATGAAATATATATCTGTTGTTAAAACCTGTGGCGCTGAATTTTTAAATACATTTCCAAGAATCGAGTAATTCACTAAAACAACCAGTATCTACCTACATGCAACTTAATTCGAAGAGCGTATACTGATTAGCGTTCACTTTGTTGTCAAATACAAACACGCATGATACATGTAATAATCTCAGCAATTTATTCTCGTTCTGCCAACATTATTTGTTTATGAAACCCTTGACTGATGAAGCTTTGAGAGCTCTTTAGGACTGCGTTCCAGTCAATGCTCTTTTTGAAAGAAAGGTATTCTTACGTCATTGGGTTTGCAAATATGAAATTTCTATTCAAACTGAGATACTCACAATATATATTCAATTTAATTCGATTCAATTTATTTCTAACACATAATACAAACACAGATCATATAAAATATATAAAATAATATGCTATCCATAATAAATTAAATGTAAGAGTGCCCCGAGGAAGAATGTACTAAGAAGAAAACAGAAATAACTGATATTTTTGTACACGACAAACGAGAGAATTGTCTACGATATCATCACAATCCACTGACCAAATTACCAATTTGAGATTCGCATATAGATTTAGAAAGTTTATTTTTCAAACATTCATAATTCTTTCATAATTTGTCCGATATATTCCAAACGTTCGCAATCATGAGTTCTTCATTTTCTGCTTTCACACAAAAATTATGAACTGATAACAAAGGAACGGCTTTCACACTTATCTATAACGAATATCATCATGAAATACATAATACTTCAATTAATTCAATGCAATAAAAAATATATATGTACATAACGTATACATAAACAGTTTGATACGCAGAAGAAGAACGTCGAATGAAGGTAACCAAAAAGAAGAACCCCTTTGTAATAAGCGTTTGAATGAGAAGGATCTATGTTTCCTTCTGGATACTTTCAAATGTTGAATTCATTTCATTTAATGCGATTTGAGTTGATGTAAATCACTTTAACAGTTACAATCCTGTCAATGTATAGATTTGATTTAGATTGTCGTATTTGATTTATTTATTTACCAACATCAAATAAGTACCATGCATTTTATCCAACGGTATTTATATGTACAAGAAGACAAAATATTGGTTGGTAAAACGGGCCAGATAATAGCATATGTGCTAGTCGATCCTAACGCATTCGACTAAACAATGTAGTTTATACAAGTAACCTTCGGAAAACAAACAAAAAAGGAACCTACCCTTACAATCGATACTAACAAAATAGATGTCAATAACAATATCTTACAAGATACAAACTTATAATATCAAATATAATTTTTGTACATATACAGATAATTCGCATGGATTTTTTATTTATGATTTGATCAAGAATTTTTTTGTAACAGAATCTGACATTAGCAGGTAATCTATTCCAAAATGTTAGTATCAACAAAAGACAATAATAATCGACCGTCTAAATTTTTGAAGAGGTAATTGCCCACTTTCTGTTTGCCTTACGCAATCTTTTAAGGAGCGGAGCTGTAGGAGTTCTCCACTTTCTAAATGCAAAAAAGCACGAACTGCCATAATGATACATGTACAAGAAGAGAAAATATTGGTTGGTAAAAGGGGCAAGATAATATCATATGTGCTAGTCGATCCTTACGCCTTACAGCTGAACTATGTTTTCTGTCCAAGTAACCTTCAGGGGGTAAAAAAGAATTTACCATTAAAGAAACGATACTAAGACAAACAAATACTTGAACAATGTCGTACAAGATACGAAATGATATAGGATTTGTGTATACATATAGACTATTCGCATGGATTTTTAATTCATGTTTTAATTCAATTTTTGTATATTAAACAGAATCTGACATTAATATGTAATATATTCCAAAATTCACTAACCACAAAAGACAATGAAAATCGACCTTGTGTCTTTCTAAATTTTGGGAAACGTAATTGTCTACCTTCTGTTTACCTTTCAGAGTAGCTATACTGTAGAATGTCACAATGATCTATCAACAGAAAGGCAAATTTGTTTTAAACAGATCAATCATCCAAATTATGCAAAGTTAAGATTAGCAATCTATTAAGGAGTGGAGCTGTAGGAGTTTTTCCACTCTCTAAATGCAAAATAAATACGAATTGCCATTTTCTGTGAATACATTATGATTCTAAGTATTCTAACCTTGTATTACTTCCCCCAAACCAATATTTTGCAGGTTATGTGTGGTTCTATCCATGGTGTTATGATAATGTCAAAGTACGCCTAGGAACAAAATGTCGCAATCTAAATAAGACTTTAACTTTCTTCCTAAGACTCTGATTTGCATGGATATATAATATTCCATGACAGATGTCTATCATAAGTGGTAACATCAACCTCTTTCATATCCTATCAAGCTATTTCCAGTTTACCATTTATACCTATTTTTACGCATACTACTTATGAACATGATATAAGTTTCATTGAACTAGTTTTAATTTTGTTAGCAATGTACCAATTGTTCTGTGTGTTGTAAATTACTTCATCCACATTAATTTCGCACTGGTCAGCTGAAAAAGTGTGACTTATGTTAGAATTATTTGCAAATTAACAGCAATACATTGAAATAATCAGTTAATGATGGCAGATCATTTATATAGTTAAAAACAGAGTTGGCTCTAGTACTTATCCTTGTGGAACACCACATCTTATCTTATTCCATTCAAACAACATTTGAACACATTGAACAATATGAGATTTGTTACTAAGATAGTCCTTAAACCATACAAGAGGTAACCTCGAATGCCATTATAAGAGAGTTTAGCTAGTAGTATTATGATTAAATGTGTCAAAATTGCTTTCTTAAAATCGATGAATATCCCAAGAGTGAATCTCACTGCTTTGTTCTTGTAAAAGCAATCAATGTAATAATCTTGATGCAGCGAAGCATATAACAAGAGGGTAAGCGTTTACACAATACTGGCCGGGTATAATGTACTCAAAATTGAATTTCAGGTTTACGCAATATTGGGTAGTAATATACCCAAAATACATTCATATTTCCTCTTTGACCAATGTTTGGTCAATTTCATAGGACGAATTGTACTAATATTTAAACCGGACGCTGGATTTTGACTTTTGTCAAAAAAGTGATTTAAAAAGGAAATTGGTCTGTGATTCTCAGTTTTCATTTAAAAAGATTTTTATACCCTGACTATGGCTTAAATAAATCAGGGGAATACGGACCTTATAGTATACCTTTATTATGATTTGAGCAAATCTAATGATTTGGTTTGTTAAAACCAAATGACAGGTATATGGTAAATTACAACAACCATATAGTGCTATGTTCATAGGTTGTATGAATAAAGAGACATATACCCTGGATTAAAGGGTGATGTGGAACAGATTGAGCCTGTTCCCTAATCACTGGTGTCTGTGTCATCATCTTCCATTTGATCCTTCCGAGGATCATCTGTCTTTGTTCTCTCAAACGCATAGTTCTCGCAGAGCTCTTGACAATCCCCACGATTCATGCGTTCGAACGCCTTGGCCAAGTCCCCAAGGTCCTGAATCTTCTTTTGACTCTCAGCAAGAACGAGTAGTTCTTCAGTCGGATTCTTGCACTGCTCCAGTGATTGTATGTAGTCTTCAAGTCCCAGCTGAATGGCAAGACCCCTCCAGTCACCAAAAACTGGGCTTTCTCTGTTCAACCGGCAACGCAGCTCATGCTGTAGCCTAGGAGGTACTATAGAAGCAATTGCAACAGGAGCATGGGCAGCAGCATTTCCTTGAGGATTATTCCCTTGGGGATTGTGGATGACCATCTCTTGGACGTTGATATAGACGTTCCCAGAACGCTGATGCATATTCCGATCTGCTGAAAGTCCTGGAACCAATTCTTGGACAATGTTTGCCAAAAATGCTTCTGGGTCTCCCATTGTCCCCTCTGCTGCAGACTCTACCGGATGGACGGACACTGTCGATGATGACAAAGCTTAAAACAAAACGAACAAAAGATGATATGACGTAATTCAATTATATCTTTCAAATTTCCGTAGAGCATGTAAATGAAATAAGCGTATTATCACAATATATATGCGCTTCTAAAGGACTCTATTACCCCGGTTATGTTCAAGCAACCATTTCAGGTAACCTGCCCACTTATTACACATGGATCGAGTGTAGCATAATTATAAACAATAATGTTTTGCAAAAGGAATTCGTTCGTTAATATATGTAACATAAAATCAAATGTCACCTTAAAGTTACGAGTGATAAGAGGAGATAAGCTATAATTTGTTGGAGGTACAATTGACATTTGTGCTGTTACAGAGCCCATAACACGACTTTATCCTTCAGCTCCTTACCAACTGTCTCTGTCTCTGTTACCAAGTCATGTGTGACTTGGTAGGCATGTTCACATGACGGTGACTCTATCGATGGCGGAGTCAACGGCCTAGGTCTTGTAAGGACTTTAGTAGGACTACTTCTATCTGAAATAAAGCAACGTTCAAAAAGGCTTTAAGAAAATGATTAAAACCAGACTTCAACCTGTGCTCATCCGTTATTTATCGCAAGTCGACCCTTGGATTATATTGTATTAGGTGGGGCTATTGAAATGATTGAGATAAAATAATGGAACATGTAGCAAAAAGATGAAATAGTTCAATTTACAGATTTAACATTATGTGATATAAAAAAAAATGCATTGATAATACATTAAAGGATATTTAAAACAAAGTCTAATTTAAAGAATATGGACCGCAGTAGCTGTTCTATAGCCCCCTCCCCATAACAAAAGCACATGTAGAAAACGAATGCTTGAAGACCACACACCCTGCAACCCCCCCCCCCCCCCTGCCCCCAAAAGATAACATTCCACCAGAACCGCTCCTGATAGGACATAGTCTTACCCTTTGTGTCTGCAGACTCAGGTAATGTTGAACCTATCGTTTCAAGATGATGCTCGCTTCTCGTCAGCTCTTCGTGGAGCTGAGGTGCTGAAAATGAAATAATCAATCAAAATAAAATCAGAATCTAATCACAGTAGCTCAAATACAATGTCGTTTTTTCCAATTTTGTTAAAATTGTCTCTTTACAAAATAAGGACATTATTTCAGGCAACAAGCTTGCCAACATCCCATTGAAAGCGTGTTATTTTTTACACACGTTTTTTACACACGCTTTTTAGTTGTAGCCATTTCGGTTTCATGAAACGATGCCCTGCATATCAAAAAGTTTGTGTATGAAACATACAAAGCAAAAACAACAAAAAAGGAAAAATGATATTAATACATTTTTTTTAATCTTACATTTAGATGTTCCCCGTTCACTATCAAATGGTTCAGCTTTGCCTTTGGACGATGCAGTTCCTGTCGGAGTTGATTGGCCAATTGGATTCTCATGCGGCACATCTGAATTGTGAATACATGATATCAAAGTGATGAGAAGCGATTTACCTTAAATAATAATTATTCCAAATTGGAGTCACTTGACATGGTGCTTTTGCTACACCAAATGAACTGTATAGCATTGCACGTAAAAATAATGTACTAACTAGGTCGAGCGTATTTGCACTGATTTGACAAGCTTTTTCATTGAGTTCTATTCTCCAGGATCTTTGGGAGTTCCTGCCTTGGTAGACAGGTGTCTTTTTCTAAATAGTCAATGTAAGCTATTGCTGGGCGCCCACTTGTGCGTCTGCTCCTTGAAGGCTCATAGAAGAGCATTTGTGAAATTATTTCACTCTTGCTCCTCCAGCAATGACCACTAAAACAGAGGCGGCGGTCTCTCAGTCTGTCAGAGATCGGTGTAATGTCCCTATACAACTTTATATTTGTCATATGGTCCCTCCAGTTGACATTTAGAATATTGTATGGCAACCATCCAGTAGTTTTCCAGGCTATTCGTTAATCTACAGGCTTCTGATCCATAGAGCAGTACAGTTTCCACTGGAGCTCTAAAGAAACGGACTTTCAGTTGTCTACCGAGGTTTGATTTCCAAATAGCTGTCAGCTTGTTAAATGCCGTCCAGGCTTTCGCCTTTCGGATCTTCAGATCTTGTTTTGACTGATCAACCCAAGACCCCCATTGAAACGGACTAGCATTGTTCCAATGATGTGGGTCAAATTAACTGGTACAAGAGGTAGTAAAATCATATCACATGACAAAATGGTACCAGGATCGACAAACTGGTAAGGAGTTCATTTTTGTTTTTAGGAGCATTTTTTCCAGTATCAATACAAATTCGTTTTTAAAATTCGTAAAATCTAAAGTGTTTCTTACACAAGTCATTAAAAGTTGCCTGAAAAGAGAGATATATTTGTTAGGGTTACAGTTTGTCCGAATTTCAGGCAAATAACCATTAATAATAATAATAATAATAATCCGTTTTTTTATATAGCGCTCAATACACAAAACTGCACAAAAATACGATCTTCTCTGCCAGCACTGCCAGTGAGAGTTTTTAAGCCACCCCCTCCCCCCAAAAGGAATTCATTGATATTACCTTTGTACCATAATGTAAAGCCGATATCCTTGGTGATTTTTTGCTTCAAGATGAAAGTGACGAGAACTCCGGATAATATTTGTACACGTCGCTGAAGAATGAACGGCATCCGATGGGTCGTCATGTCAAAGAAAGCACATTCTTCAAGTTCCTAAGGAAATCAGAGATAACCATCAATTAAGCGTATTATAGCCCCACTACACTACACTACAATGGAAGGATGCTAATATTGTCGCCATCTTCAAAAAAGGAGATAGAACTCAATGTGGAAACTACAGAGGAATATCGCTATTTTCAATAGCAGGGAAAGTTTTTGCCAGGATTCTTCTGAACAGATTGAATGCCCACATAGCACCAGATATATTGCCGGAGACGCAATGCGGATTTAGGAACAACCACAGCACAGTAGATATGATCTTCTGCCTCAGACAACTACAGGAGAAGTGCATTGAGCACAACCGATCCCTCTATGTGGTTTTTGTCGATTTCACGAAAGCCTTTGACACTGTTGGTAGGACAGGTCTTTGGCAACTACTACGTAAGTATGGATGTCCCGAGAAGTTCACCGGAATGGTAGAGTCCTTACATACGGGTTTGATGGCTAAAGTCAAGGAAGCAGGCGACACATCCCATAGCTTTCCTGTAAGTAACGGTGTAAAACAAGGATGTGTGTTGGCCCCTACGCTGTTCTCCATCTTTCTCTCGGCGATGCTGGAGGAGGCTTTTGCGGATTTTGAGGAAGGCGTTTAGATACAATCACGTCAAGACGCCGACCTATTCAATGTCGCACACTTCAAAGCTAAGACGAAGTCTACACAGATTCTCGTGAGGGAACTCCTCTTTGCAGATGACAGTGCTCTTGTTGCTCATACACCAGAGCAGATGCAACATGTTATAGATGTATTTTCATCAGCATCAAAGAAGTTCGGTCTACAAATAAACATCAAAAAGACTGAAGTACTATTCCAACCAGGTACAGACCACCGAGAGGAGGAGGAGATCCTAGTGGATGGGACAGCCCTAAACCAGGTAGATGACTTCACTTACCTCGGCAGCACTACATCCAAAGACGGACGCATCGACTCTGAGCTGGTGAAAAGAATGTCAAAGGCCAGCAGTGCCTTTGGAAGACTGCGAACCAGGCTATGGAACAACCATCATGTCTCAACAAGAGTGAAGTGCAAAATCTACAGGGCTATCGTCCTATCCACTCTCTTATACGGTGCGGAAAGCTGGACTCTCTACAAAAGTAACGTAAAGAAACTTCACGCGTTCATGATGAGACACCTCCGAGCAATCATGAGAATCAGTTGGAAGGACAAGGTGACCAACAAAGAGGTACTAGAGCGAGCAAACCTTCCTTCTATGGAGGACCTGCTCATCAGGAAGAACCTACGATGGACAGGCCATGTCATCAGGATGCCCTTTGAGAGATTACCAAAGCAAGTACTATTCTCGCAACTACCCGCTGGCGAAAGAGGGATTGGTCGTCCACGGCTTCGCTACAAGGACACGATCAAGAGGAACCTTAAGCGGAAGCAAATTGAAACCAAGACTTGGACAACTGCTGCAGGCCAGCGAGCTGTATGGAGAACAGCTGTAAAGTGAAAATGAAGGCGGTCATTGTCGCTTCGCGACAGACAGCTACTACTACTACACTACATATAGCTACTTGCGCCCTCTATATAGCAAACAATGCCTAATCGGTGACAGTTGCTCCCACATGGTCCCCCTTTTTCTTATGTTAAATGAGAGCTGATTTGATGAGATAACCACATGTCAGTGACCATGCAGGGAGGTCTAATCAATCCTGGCCAAACTAGTGCGGATAGGCTTTAAGGTATTGGATTACACACTGTTGGCAAATAGACCATGAGATAGCGATGCGCAATGAACAGTACGCTAAGGCAGAAATTTCATCAGTTCAGTGTCGCTTTAAGAAAGCTCTAGCCCGTGTCTTTGGTAATGTAGAAAAATATATATTAGGCCATGCAGAATAAGTAACGGACGATCGTTTGTCAGGATAATTTCCTTCGGGGGAAACAACAAAATCATTTCTTACCTTGTTTGACACCTCGTCTTCGTTTTCCAGATGTCTGACAAATAGAGCTCCTTTTCCCCAATATACACAGTACTGCTCACCAGGAAAGGCTACCTGGTAGTCTCGTATGGTATCCTGCAAAAGGTTGAATATATATGAATTAGCATTGATAGAATGATAATGACAATGACAATAATGATAATGATAATTGAAAAAAAATAACGAGAACAAACTTTTGAAATAATCTACAGGGCACTGCAATATACTCCAGCAATTGTCAGGTACTCGGTTACACTTTCGTGTAAAATGTGGATTAATGTCTTGCCAAAGAACGTTAGTGCCGGGCTAGCATTCGAACCCTTAACCCTTGGATTCAATTGAATGAACGACTATACCACGACACCTCCACAAAACAGGCAATTAGTGTCGAAATGATTATCTACTCCAAGATGTTAAACGGGTATCTGGTTTGAATTGAATTGACAGTCATCTCAATAAATATGGTCTAAAAACTTTTTGTTCCAATTTCAGTGTTTGCTAAACAAACAAAAATACAGTGTAAGTTCCATTGACTTACTATAGGATTTCCTATTCATTTTAACATTTATTTAATTCAAATTCATTTTCGTGCACTTTCATTTTACCCTAGGAATTCGGATTCGTACGAATGTCAAATTCAATCTAGAAATACTGTCATCCAAGTTAGCGAATAGTCAATCAATATCAACGCTTGTCCATTTATTTCCGTCAGATTTCATTCGAATTCGTCTCATCGTGCGGTCGTCTTTGTGCAATCGATTTCAAGAGAATTTCATTCATATTCGTCGCATAGACAAGTCCTTATAACGAACGAGGGGTGTATTTGAATGACGCTTTGACGAAATCGGTTGCAAAAGGGCAAAATTGCATGGTACGTTGGCAGCCAAAGATGACGAACTTGATTTGACTTTGACGAAATTAGATGCAAAATTATGAAATCGATTGGACAAAGTCTAAAAATGAATAACCAATAAAACTACCTCTTTCATGCCGTAGAAGTCGTCTTGAATGACGAGATAGATGCGGTTCAACACGTCTTTGTATGTTGACACAGGAACGTATGGCGTACAGATGAGCCGTTTACCGATGAAGTATCTCTTGATTAAGGAGATAATCCACCATTCCGAGAAATGGTCTATGTACAGAGTAAGGTGATTCTTTGCGACTACACACCGGGCAGCTTTGACAGAAGCAGGAACTATTCTTGAAAATTCATCAGACTCTGTCAACAACAACAAAAAGGATGGGACCGTGTTAATTTTGTTACGCAGTGAACTGTCAACGCTCAGGGATTTAGTATAACAAAGAAAGGAAAGTATTTTTTTGGTAAGGTTTGCAGATTGACTGGGAAGCTTTGTTGGAAGGTCATTGTTTATTATGAGCAATGTCATTAAAAGATGTCAACTGCTATTCGGTGATTGGCTATTAACAAACAATTTCATGTATTAGATCATGTTTAATCTTTAGTTGTTTAATTCCCACAATTCCCTTCCATCTTTCCACAAGAATCTGGAAATTGGCGGCTGTATTAACTGTGCGACTTATAAGTTATTCAAACACAAAGACTAACAAGAAAAATTAAAGTGAACTTTTATTCTAATAGAAGTTTATCAAGTAAAACTCAGTGAAAAAGAACATTCTGAGAGGAATATCAACATTGAAGTGAGGTCATATGATACCAGGAATAGTAGGGAATCATTAATTTTGTGTGAAGATCTCTGTCATAATTGTGATGGACGGGTTCGTCGGGGCAGTCAGGGGCGCTCTGCACTGTCACAACAAGAGAAAGGAATTTATATGGAAATATGGGATCTATAGTAATAGGAAGATCTTACCAGTCCTTCGGGTGTATAGCACAATTTCTGCCTTGTCTGGGTTGCTGAAAATAGCGCTATGCGAGACCGTGACTTCCACCGGAGTTTTAAACTGAAGACCAGGAGGGGATAGCTTAAGCCCAACTGAGATGATAACTTCGTCTTTGCTCAACTTTAAGTCAGGTGGAATGGTTGTCAATGCTTCTGCTGTGATATATTTGGCACTGTCCACATCTTCTGGTGAAAGTGGAACCTTGATGCTGTACTCGTTGAGACTTATTATCATTGTGTCTTCTGTGATGCTCTTCCTCGAGGAGCGAGAGATGTCTTGTGGACTGGCAATATATGAACCGTATGGACGGGAATATGGACGGGGCATTGGGCTAGACAGAGCCTCACCGCTACAAGTACTGCGAAGGTCCTCTTCAAACCCAATGAATGGCTTAACGATCTGTGTTGCTTCTCTATTTAAAAGATAGTCATGTATACCCAGATGGCCACCATTAAGAGCAAGGCCTGAAGGTGTCCAGTAATCATCAGTAAGTCTCCACAGGTCTGCCCCTTTACTAACAAGGTATTTGACAACATCAAGATGACCCTCGGTTGATGCTCTGTGAAGAGCTGTAAACCCATTTTTATCAGCAATTTCAATGCCTGCTCCTTTGTTCACGATATACTCGACGACTTCAAGATGGCCTTCTTGAGAAGCACAAGCCAATGGTGTCCTGTCGGTTTTGTCACATTTGTCAAGCTGTGCCCCTTTCCTAACAAGGTATTTGACAACATCAAGATGACCCTCGGTTGATGCTCTGTGAAGAGCTGTAAACCCATTTTTATCAGCAATTTCAATGCCTGCTCCTTTGTTCACGATATACTCGACGACTTCAAGATGGCCTTCTTGAGAAGCACAAGACAAGGATGTCCTGTGAGATTCAAATGAAAATGGTACCTAAACGTACTAGGAGGATAACTCTATCAAGACATATCATGAAACCCATAATTAAATATTCATACTTCAAACATTAAAACTTTTAAAAAGTGGGACATTTTTTCTGACTCACTCTGTATAGGACCGCGTTCCAGTCAATGCCCTTTTTGAATGACTGGTATTCTAACGTCATTGGGTGTGCAAATATGTAATTTCTTTTCAAACTGAGATTCTCACAATATATTCAATTTAATTCGATTCAATTTATTTCAAACACAAATAAAACACAAATCATATTGAACATAATATAATATGCTATCCATAATACATTGTATGTAGGAGTGCTCCATGGAAGAAGGCACTAAGGAGAACAACAGAAAATACTGATACTTTTGTACACAACAAACGAAAGAATTGTCCACGAATACATCACAATCCATTGACCCAAGTGTCAATTTGAGATTCGCATATAGATTTAGAGATATCAATTTTCAAACATTCATAACTGCTTCATTATTTGACCGATTTATTCAAACGTTAGCAATCATGAGTTTCTTATTTTTCTGCTTTTACGCAAAATTAATGAACTTATAACAAAGGAGCGCCTATCATACCTATCTATAACGAATATCTTCATGATATACATAAAAGTTCAATTAATCCAATGCAATTAAAAAGATATATGTATATAAAGTATACATAAACAGTTTGAAGAAGAATAAACTTCGAATAAAGGTAACATAAAAGACGGACCCCTTTGTAATAAATGTTTGAATGAGTAGGATCTTACGCAAAACGTAATAATATTCAGTTTTCATGAGGGATCCCCTTTATTCCCCGCTATTTGTCAAGGTGTGTTAGTTTAGTTAAATTCAAAGAATGTTTTCAAAGAAAGCTATCAATACGTCTTGAATGTTGCGTTTTCCGGCTGTTGCCCCCTTCCCCCGAGGAAAGGCAATACAATCGCTGGCTTTGCATGCAACAGGAGCTCATTGTTTTCATTATCGTAAAACAAAATGTTCAATTTAACACCTGTGGTTCCTTCTAGATACTTCAAATGTTGAATTCATTGAATTTGATGTGATTTGAGTTGATCTTGATAATTTCCATGTACATGTACATCACTTTTCTGGTTACAATCCTGTCAATGTTTATTAGTTTTATTCGATTTTTGTATTTGATTTATTTATTTACGAACAGCAAATAAGTACTATTCATTTCATACAACAATATTTATATGTACAAGAAGAGAAAATATTGGTTGGTAAAATGGGCGGATAAAAATCATATGTACTAATCGACCCTAACGCCTTACAGCTAAACAATGTATTTTGTACAAGTAACCTTCAGAAAACAAAACAAAAACGTAGAAATTAATTTACTATTGCAATCAATACCATAACAATATATAACTTTAACAATGTCTTACAAGATACAAACTGATAATACGTAATATAATTTGTGTACACATACAGACTATTTGCATGGATTTTTTATTCATGATTTGTTCAACAAATGTGTTGTTACCGAATCTGACATTATAGGTAATCAAGTAACTAATCACAAGAGACAATGAAAATCGACCATGTGTCGTTCTAATTTTTGGCAGACGTAATCTGTTTGCCCTGTGGAGTAGCTTTACTCTAGAATATCATAGTAATCTATCAAAATATGAGGCAAACATTTATTAAACAGATCAAACATGAAAGTGGTGGAGCTGTATAAGTTCTTCACTCTCTAAATGAAAAAAAGCACGAACTGCCATTTTCTGTGAATAAAATATGCTTTTTAATAAAATATGCTTCTTAATATTGCTTCCCCACACCTGTGTGGTTTTATCCACGTTTTATATGATAATGGATAATGTCAAAGTACTCTAACTTTCATCCTGATACACTAATTTACTTAACGATAATGACTATTCGAAGGCAGATTTCTATTATAAGTGGCAACATCAACCTCTTTGATTTCCTCTCCAGCTATGTGTAGTTTACCATTTATACCTAGTTTTACTCTTTCTACTTATCAACATGAAAAACGTTTTCATTGAATTGAGTTTTTTTTTTTAGCAATGCAACACTTTTTCTGTGTGTTGTTTATTACTTCATCCACATAAATTTCGCCCTGGTCAGCTGGAAAAGTATGAATTATGTTAAAATCATAGGCAAACAGCCGCAAGTAGAAATAATAAGTTACTGATGGCAGATCAATTATATAGATAAAAACAGAGTTGGCCCTAGTACTGATCCTTGTGGAACACCACATCTTATCTTATCTTATATATAACGTTTAACAACATTGAACAATCTAGAGCTGTTACTAAGATAGTCCTTAACCATGCAAAAGGTTAAACTCGATTGCCAGGATTAGAGAGTAGTATTTAGATTAATGGTGTCAAAATTGCTTTCTTAAAATCGATGAAATATGCCAAGAGTGAATCTCACTTCATCGTTCCTGTAAAAGCAATCAATGTAATAATCTTGATGCAGCGAAGCATATTACAAGAGGGTAAACGTTTACACACTCATTGGTATAATGTTCTTATGATTGAATAAGGTATACGCAACATTGGGTAGTAATAATTTAACCAACCAACAATTCTTAAACCAATGTTTGGTCATTTTTTTAGTCCTGAATTATTCTCATATTTCAACCCGACGCTGGATTTAGACTTTTGTCATAAAAGTGTTTTAAAAAAGAAAATTGGGCTGAGATCTAAGTTTTCTTTCAAACATTATTTTAGACCCTGGATAGGACTTAAATGAATTCGGAGAATACGGACCTTATAGTATACCATTATTATGTTTCGAGTAAATCTAATGATTTGGTTTGTTAAAACCAAATGACAGGTAGTTGGTATATATTTTTTCTTTATGTGTTTTATTGAACAATCAAAAAACAATCACAATATTTACAAGTTATTATAAAAAGATTACATAAAAGCAGTAAAACGCAGATCAAAACCTCACGAAAAGTAAATTTACACTAAGATGCAGACAATTACATGCACATGTACCGATACAACATTATAAAACAGCATTATAAAACAAACTTCCATTTTTTAAAGTGCAAGGGCAGTTTGTTTTTCTTTTTTGCAATACGATATTCAAGATCTTTATTATAGTCAATGTAAGTTCTGAAACCCTGAAAATTGGGTATTTTACTTTGAAAATTGCATAAATAAGAAATAAATACGTCAAAAACATATCCTTTTCATAGCCAAACATTCTTTCAAATATTGAAAAATTCACTACTTTATTAATCTTCTGATTAATAGTTTTAATGGTATCATCCCAAATGGGTTTTACAGTCTGACATTCGATGAAAAGATGTAGGTAAGTCTCGGGTTCATTATCGCAAAATGAACAATTAGAAGAATTCTTTCGTTTAATTTTGAACAAGAAGTTATTTAATGCTATGGCTTTATGAAATAGTTTGAAATAGAATGAAAGAATGCGAGTGCTTATAGAACATTTGAAATTATCAACTATGAATCTTGTCCCAATTGACAGGGTTAGGGTCAGCAAGTTCTTTCCAGAATGTTAATTTCTTTTCGGGAACATGTGGCTCTAGAATGACATTATAAGCATATTTGGGAACCTTCCTAGCTTGCACACGTTTATTAACAAAGGTATCAAAGATTACATCATGATTCAGATCTGATAGGTAGTTGGTATATTACAACAACCAGTGCTATGTTGATAGGTTGTATGAATAACGAGCCATATACTCTGGATTAAAGGGTGATATGGAACATATCGAGTCTGTTCCCTAATCACTGGTGTCTGTGTCATCATCTTCCATTTGATCCTTCCGAGGATCAGCTGACTTTGTTCTCTTAAACGCATAGTTCTTGCAGAGATCTTGGCAATCCCCACGATTCATGCGTTCGAACGCCTTACACAAGTCCCCAAGGTTCTGAATCTTCTTTTGACTCTCAGCGAGTACGAGTAGTTCTTCAGTCGGATTCTTGCACTGCTCCAGTGATTGTATGTAGTCTTCAAGTTCAAGCTGATTGGCAAGACCCCTCCAGTCATCAAAAACTGGGCTTTCCCTGTTCAACCGGCAACGCAGCTCATGCTGTAGCCTAGGAGGTACAATGGAAGCAATTGCAACAGGAGCATGGGCAACAGTATTTCCTTGAGGATTATTTCCTTGAGGGTTGTTGATGACCATCCCTTGGACGTTGATATAGACGTTCCCAGAACGCTGGTGCATATTCCGATCTGCTGAAAGTCCTGGAACCGATTCTTGGACAATGTTTGCCAAAAATGCTTCTGGGGCTCCCATTGTCCCCTCTGCTGCAGACTCTACCGGATGGACGGACACTGTCGATGATGACAAAGCTTAAAACAAAACGAACAAAAGATGATATGACGTAATTCAATTATATCTTTCAAATTTCCGTAGAGCATGTAAATGCGCTTCTAAAGGACTCTATTACCCCGGTTATGTTCAAACAACCGTTTCAGGTAACCTGCCCACTTATTACACATGGATCGAGTGTAGCATAATTATAAACAATAATGTTTTGCCAAAGGAATTCGTTCGTTAATATATGTAACATAACATCAAATGTCACCTTAAAGTTACGATTGATTGAGGAGATAAGCTTTATTTTTTGGAGGTACAATTGACATTTGTGTTAATGTTACCAAGCCCAGAACACGACTTTATCTTTCAGCTCCTTACCAACTGTCTCTGTCTCTGTTCCCAAATCATGTGTGACTTGGTAGGCATGTTCACATGCAGTCAGACCGCAGCGCGCGCGTTAATGAGGCTGAAAGCTGATTTTTACTCAGCGATATCTGGCGATCACATAACATTTACGTCTGCTGAATTTCCATGCGATTTTCAGTGAGATTTGTAGGGGTGTACATGTAGCTGCGTTTTTGGTCGTTAACTTCATTCAACATGGCAGCATGCAACGGAAAGTCATGCACTCTCGAGATTTTCAGCATCAGTTTGATATGTAATTTGCCATATTTCGCAATTTGTAAACAATAATTTGTCACAACTTTTATTGACGTTATTTTTGTAACATTTCAACTGCTGTTTTGACCCGGGAATTTCACTTTTGGTTCCTGACTTTGGTACAAAATCAATTTGTCCACTTTGAGATTCGTTCGAAAGATGAAAAGTCACTGATCAAAAATATGTCAAAACCTAATTGACGCAAAATCATGTTCTTTTTATAATCATAGTAATTAAGACCCTAAAAACCCGGAAATTACCAATTTGTTCTTTTTATGATAGCGCGAAATTGTGTGATTTCCTACTCGTGCACGCTCGCCGTCTGAGTAATGGCAATGCATAACTGATTATTAAACTCCAGGGAGCTCCGCCGCGCCATCGACTGGCCAAAAAAAATTAGAAAAATGATTAAAAAAGAAAAATAGTAGAAAATAATCGTTGCATAATTCTTGCATACGTGCTGAGTAAAATAGAGGGTTTTCGCACCGGCTGCGGTCTGACTGCATGGCAGTGACTCTATCGATGGTGGAGTCAACGGCCTAGGTCTTGTAATGATTTCATTACGACTACTTCCGTCTGAAATAAAGCAACGTAAAAAAAAGGTTTAAGAAACTGATTCAACCAGACCCCGACTTGCGCTGTAAAGAACTCTGACTGATCCGTTATATATCGCAAGTCAACCCTTTTAATTATAATGTATTAGTTTGGTTTAGTTTACTGACATGATTGAAATAAAATCATGGAACATGTAGCGAAGAGATGAAATTGTTCAAATTAAAGAGTAAATATAATATACGGTATAAAAAATACATTGATAATACATTACAGGAAATTTAAAACAAAGGCCAATTACAAGAATATAGGCCGCATAAGCGGTTCTAATGCCCCTTCCCCCTTCCCCCAAAAGAAGCACGTGTAGAAAACGAATGCTAGAAGACCCCACCCCTGCTACCCCCCCCCCCCCCTCCTGCCTCCCCCAAAAACATACATATGTATTCCTCTAGAACCGCTCCTGATAGGCCATAGTCTTACCCTTTGTGCCTGCAGGCTCAGGTGATGTTGAACCTATAGTTTCAAGATGAGTCTCGCCTCTGGTCTGCTCTTCGTGGAGCTGAGGTGCTGATGATGCAATAATCAATCAAAATCAAATCAGAAAAGCACAAATACATGGTTATTTGTTCGATTTCATTCCAATCGTCTCTTTACAATAAGGAAATTGTTTCATATAACAAGCTCGCCGAAATTCCATTGAATGCGTGTTATTTTACATTCGTTTTTCATTTGTACCCATGACGGTTTAGTGAAACGATGCCCTGCATATCAAAAGGTTTGTGTATGAAAAAAAGGGAAAACTAGTATTAATATTTGTTTTTAAATCTTACATTTGGATGATCTCCGTCCAACATCAGTTGGTTCAGCTTTGCCTTTGGACGATGCAGATCCTGTCGGAGTTGATGGGGTAAATGGATTCTCACGCGGCATATCTGAATTGTGAATACATGATATCAAAGTGATGAGAAGCGATTAGCCTAAAATGATAATTATTCAAACTTGGAGTCACTTGTCATGGTGCTTTAGCTACACTAAATGAAATGTTTAGCATTGCACGTAAACATAAACTGCATATGTTAGTGTTATGTTTGTGTTTAATCTGACGTTTTGTTACAGCTTGTCCGAAGATCAGGCAAATAAACATTCCTGAAACTGCACAAGAATACGATCTTCTCTGCCAGCACTGCCAGTGGAAGTCTTTAAGCCACCCCTCCCTCCCCCTCCCCTCCCCCGAAAGGATTCCATGCTCTTGATATTACCGTTGTACTGTACAGGAAAGGTGATCTTCTTCGTGATTTTTTGCTTCAAGATGAGAGTGACGAGAACTCCGGATACTATCCTTTCACGTGGCTGAAGAGTGAACGGCATCCGATGGGTAGTCATGTCAAAGAAAGCACATTCTTCAAGTTCCTAAGAAAATCAGAGATAACCACCAATTAATACCCTACGAAGTTATAGGGAACGGTGCCATTGTCGTAATTTTAAAGTTATATCATGAATTATGACCCATGTTTGAATCGAGTTTCCTGAAATTATATTATAATGAGATGGTGTTGTGCAATGAACCGTACGCTAAGGCGGAAAGTTCATCAGTTCGGTATCGCTTTAAGAGAGCTCTATATCTTTGGTAATGTAAAAGATTTATATATAAGGACCTGCAGAATAGGTGAATGACGATTTGTTTGTCAGGTTAATTTTCTTCGGGGGAAACAACAGTAACAATTATATTAGGATTGTTACCTCTTTTGACACTTCCTCTTTGTTTTCCAGATGTGTGACAGAAAGGGGTCCTTTTCCCCAATATACACAGTACTGCTCACCAAGAAAGGCTACCTGGTAGTCTCGTATGGTATCCTACAAAAGGTTGAACATATATGAATCAATATTGAAAGAATAATAATGACAATAATAGTAATAACAATATAGTAATAATAGTTGCAATAATTGCAATTATGCCGAATGAAGGTACTCAAACACACTGAATATTTACTTCAAGATGTGAAACGTTTATCGGGTTTGAATATTATATCTGTGATTTGTTTTATATTTTTTTGTGACCGCCCCCGTCCCCCCCCCCCCTACCCCTCCGTGTACGCACCCAACTACTCGTTACGCCCAAAGATATTGACATCGTAACCACTAGAAGACCGGTGACACAAACAAAATTATTTAAATTAAATAAATGTTAAAATGGACTTCAAATTCTTTTTCAGCTAAAATTATACCGAACCGTTAATTTATGATAAAAATACCTCTTTCATGCCGCAGAAGTCGTCTTTAAGGACGAGATAGATGCGGTTTAACACATCTCTGTATGTTGACAGAGGAACGTAAGGCGTACAGATGAGCCGTTTACCAATGAAGTATCTCCTGATTAAGGAGATAATCCACCATTCCGAGAAATGGTCTAAGTACAGAGTAAGGTGATTCTTTGCGACTACACACCGAGCTGCTTTGTCAGAAGCAGGAACTATCCTTGAAAATTCATCGGACCCTTTGAACAAGACACACATAGAAAGAGGGGATCGTGTTAATTTTGTTACGCAGTAAACTGTCAACGCTCAGGGATTTAGTATAACAAAGAAAGGAAAGTATTTTTTGGGTAAGGTTTGCAGATTGACTGGGAAGCTTTGTTGGAAGGTCATTGTTTATTTATGAGCAACGTCATTAAAAGATGTCAACTGCTATTTGGTGATTGGTTATTATTAAACAAACAATTTCATGTATTAGTTCATGTTTAATCTTTGTTTGTTTAATTCCCACAATTCCCCACGATCTTTCCACAAGAATCTGGAAATTGGCGGCTGTATGAACTGTGCGACTTATAAGTTATTCAAACACAAAGACTGAAAAGAAAAATTAAAGTGAACTTCTATTCTAATAGAAGTTTATCAAGTAAAACTCAGTGAATAAGAACATTCTCAGAGGAATATCAACATTGAAGTGAGGTCATATGATACCAAGAATATTAGGGAAGGATTCATTTTGTGTGAAGATCTCTGTCATAATTGTGATGGCCGGGTTCGTCGTGGCAGTCAGGGGCTCTCTGCACTGTCACAACAAGAGAAAGGAATTTATATGGAAATATGGGGTCTATGGTAATAGAAAGATCTTACCAGTCCTTCGGGTGTATAGCACAATTTCTGCCTTGTCTGGGTTGGTGAAAATAGCGCTATGCGAGACCGTGACTTCCACCGGAGTTTTAAACTGAAGACCAGGAGGGGATAGCTTGAGCCCAACTGAGATGATAACTTCGTCTTTTTCCAGGTTTAAGTCAGGTGGAATGGTTGTCAATGCTTCTGCTGTGATATATTTGGCTCTGTCCACATCGTCTGGTGAAAGTGGAACCTTGATGCTGCACTCGTCTAGACTAATACTCATTGTCTCTTTTGTGTTGCTCTTCCTCATAAAGTGAGAGCTGTCTCGTGGACCGGTAACATATGGATCGTATGTTCGGGAGTTTGGGGGCATGAAGCCAGGGAAAGCCCTACCACGAAAAGTACTGCGAAGGTAGTCATAGTGGTCCTCTTCATTAGCAAGTTTCCCCGGGTCTGCACCTTTACTAACAAGGTATTTGACAATATCAAGATGACCATTGAGTGAAGCTATGTGAAGAGCTGTAACCCCATCTTTATTACCAATTTCGATACCTGCTCCTTTGTTAACGATATACTCGACTACTTCAAGATGGCCTTCTTGAGAAGCCCAATACAAGGGTGTCCTGTCGGTTTTGTCACATTTGTCAAGCGTTGCCCCTTTTCTAACAAGGTATTTGACAATATCAAGATGACCCATGAATGATGCAATGTGAAGAGCTGTAAAACCATCTTTATCACCAATTTCGATACCTGCTCCTTTGTTAACGATATACTCGACGACTTCAAGATGGCCTTCTTGAGAAGCACAAAACAAGGGTGTCCTGTCGTTTTTGTCACATTTGTCAAGCTGTGCCCCTTTACTAACAAGGTATTTGACAATATAAAGATGACCCTTGAATGATGTTTTGTGAAGAGCTGTAACCCCGTCCTGATTACAGTTATCAATATTTGCTCTTCCGTTCAGTAAGACCTCGACAATACCCAGATGGCCTTCTTCTGTTGCAAGACACAAGGGTGTCGTCCCGTTGCTGAGTGCTTTGTCAACCTCTACCCCTTCGTTAACGAGAACTTTAACAATGTCATGGTGTCCCCCACATGAAGCCAAACTAAGTGCGGTCCAACCATCGTCAGTGCTCCTATCCAGCTCTGCTCCTTGACTGGTTAGATATTTTACTACATCAATATCACCAGTTTGTGATGCAGTATGTAGTGCTGTACATCCACCTTTACCACACATGTTAATGTTGGCTCCTTGTGTCAAAAGATACTCTGCTATGTCAAAATGGCCATCGTATAAAGCAAGGTGTAGAGGTGTCCAGTAATCATTAGCGATTCTCCCTAGGTCTGCCCGTTTACTAACGAGATATTTGACAATATCAAGATAACCCTTGAATGATGCTATGTGAAGAGCTGTAAGCCCATCTTTGTCACCAATATCAATATCTGCTCCTTCGTTCACTAACAGCTCTACCACGTGAAGATGGCCTTTCTTCGAGCATAAGTGAACCGATGTCTGTAGGTTACCATCGACCACATTCACTTTTGCTCCATGATGGGTCAGGCATTTAACCGTTTGCAAATGTCCGTTTTCCGAGGCAATGTGAAGGGGTGTCTTGCCAGACGCATCCGAGCAGTTTACATCAACTCCTCCCGAATCCTCTGACTTGTCTTCTGAGTCGATTAATGATTGTATCTTCAGGACGTCTCCTTTTGCTGCTGCCGAAAACAGCGCCATGTTAAACGTAATTCACACCTACAACGTTTTTCTCATTATGATATTACCGTGCTCTCCAAGCAGCAAGTTACTTTTTGTCATGTGACATTGAAATACTGTTTAAATGGGCCCGTACCCTTTAGTAGCGTTATCTATTTGTACTATTCTGAGGAGCAATCAAGCGTGATTATATGAAAACATTTCATAAATTGGACTTTGTATTCATATCCATCTTGGCCTCAGAAGTCTGACTATATTACTGCACAGTGTATTGCAACCATACAGAACTATTGCCTTGCCTTTTTTCTGTATTTTGGGGGCCTGGAATATACCTGGTTTTAGATCTGCGCGAAAGAAAAAAACATGGCGGATCAACATTTCATTACGCCTCATTCATAACAAGTGCTAGGTTGACCTGCCCCCCTCCCTTCCTCACACACACAAACACACACTCTCAAACGCGTCGAATACTAAGAAATATGAGAGAAAACAGGAAAAAGAGAGAAAGACGAAAAAGACAGAGGAAAATAAAAGAATACAATCTTAAACATCGCTTTTCATTAACACTCTACATGTGTAATGCTGTTACCTGTTGATATAGAGTACTCGCATAATATCTCTAGAATTGGCAAAATATGAACCAAATTTTTCAGTATATCGCCATCAATTAAGCATTATTAGATGCTAACAAAGTGCTAATTATTCGCCTCTCTCCATGCACTTCAACTTCATAATCGAGCCCTTTGCTCAAAATTTCAAAACTTTCATTTTTCTCATTTTGAATACATTCTCATAATTCTGTCAGTTAAGAAGATGAACTTACATCCTCATTCTTGAGATTGAGTTCTTAAAATGAAATAGAGAAATTTAGATTCACGGATTGTTCAACTAACAGAAGATGCCAGACCGACAACCGGACACATTATTACATTGCCCTGAATCGCTGAGAAACGGTCGATTTGAAGTCGGTTTTCGAGGTATGATTTAATATAGGATTTCCCGGCCAAATTCGCGTGTTTGTCATTCGAATTCATTTACTTTGCATTTAAGTTAGCGCAGATCGGCTTTGCCATGCCAATTATCATTCAATTTTCCAGTATTTGTATTTAATTTAGGATTTTGGTCGAAGGGTTTCATAGATCTGTCATTCAATTTAGAAACTGCTCAAATAGCATTCAAATTAATATTCACTTGTCGAAGCGTATTTTTTATCATTCAAATTAACTCCTGTCATTCGTATTCGTAATATTTTTATTCAAGTTAGGAATGTTAGGGGGAAGAATTGCAACAAATTTTTACAGTTTTTAAATAATGCAGTTAAAATGCATCATTTGCCATTGGGGTCTAAGCTGTTATTCCATTTATTTATTTTCAGGACAATGCAGATGGGTGTAGTCAGACATAGAGTAAAGAAGGGGCGAAATCAAGGGATAAGGCATTTCTGCACAGACATGTTCATATACCCGGGAAAGGTGGGGGTACCCTCAGAGGCCCCTTTTTACTACAGACTCGGAATTTTACAAAAGTAATTCACATCGTCTCTTATACCCAGCACACCACTCTGTTTTTCTTAAAGAGTTTCATAGTTTACTTGCCCGCCAGCAGATCGATAACTAAAGACATGGCTAAATAATGAATCATGTTCAAATTGTTGACTCTAGTCCCTACCCCAGTCACAATATTGTACCCTTCTTCCATAATGAAATTATGATGAAATTATGATAAATTTATGATGAAACATAAGACAAACAACTTCCTTGCATGAACATTTATAAATATACCGAGACTATCAGGTCCGTAGATGCAAGTCGTTTTTTTCTTCTTAACAATCAAACTTAAATGCTGATGAATATCAGATCAATCTAATAAGTATAAGTGTATAAATGCAAGAAAATTAAATAAGATGAAATACACATGAAAAAACAATCTTGAAAGAAAAAGAATGAGCTATAAAAAGTGTGTAATAAACGAGAAATGTATATTGACCATCAATTTAAGTGCACAAAGTGCTAATTTGAATGCTACAAATGAATTAGAATGCTAGAAGTACATCGTCGCGTTGTCAGAAAATCGTGTTGAGCCAAATCGAATGACCAAATAGCGAAAGAAGCACATTGTTTATTAATTTGAATGAAACATACGTAGATTCTAACCAAAATTCCATAGATTTGAAAACTAGAAAAGGGAATATAAACCCGAAATATAGCTGACTGCACTAAAACCGTCGAATTTGAACGCAAGACAAATTAATTTGAATGACAAACTCGCGAATTTGGCCGGGAAATCCTATAGTACCCCAGTCACACTGGCAAACCGACTTTGTACCGATTCCAAAGAGTCCAAGCTGACTTATTGTTGCCCTCTGTGGATAGTGTAATCGGTTGTCTGATCTGGTCTGGGTGTGGATGTCTTTGTATTTGTCGTAGTACGTATTACAAGAATAAGGTTCACTTCTATTTTTTCTTCGAGGATCTTTTTCGGTGGACTGCAACTACATACATATCACCTTTATTTGTTATTCCATTCAGAAGACAATGTAATGATTTGTTATTGTTGTGTCACTGTCCTCCAAAGTGTTCAGAATATATTATTGTTGTGGTGATAGATTTTGACAAACTATCCCTGTCTTGTACTTTTCTTTTCTTAAATGTAAAAGGAATCAGAGAAAAGAACCAAAGATCTCATATATTTTCTGAGTGCAAGGATAAAGATGCAGATATTGTCTTGCAAGAAACATACAGTACTCCTGAAATAGAAGATACATGGAATTTAATGGGTGATGGAAGTTGTTATTTTAGTCATGGTACTTTACAAAGTAAAGGTGTTCTTGTGGTGATTAATTCACATTTAGATTTGAAGGTTCTTTCTTTAATCGTAGATCAAATCGGGAGATACATTCCAATGAAAGATATTTAACAGGGTTTAGAAATTATGATACATACAAATGTATATCTACAAGTACGAGGAAAGGTGTTACAAAGGCTAGAGTTTTTGATGAATTTGAAAAGAGATTTAGATAATACGGGTAGGGGGAATGAGATAAGTATAATAGGGGGATATTTTTTGTGATGAGTAGTCTGGTATCGGTCTCATTTATTTGATTGAGATATAAAGTGAGAAAGGATTGGTCACACATAAACATCAACAATTAAATCGGTCTGTGTAGAATAACGTGTAGACCAGTTCGTAATTAGCACCTGGTTCAAATCACCTCAAACATCTTCAGATATTTTAACTTCTGTACAAAGTAACCTAGGTCTTCAAATGTCAAATTGTATGTACAAACTGGAATACTGGATCCGAGAAATTCGTTGCTGAAGGTTCATTTATGGATTAAATACCCGTAACATACCTTTAATTCGGTATTCTGAAAATCAGAAGTTTTCAGAATTTAACCCCCAATATTTATTGCTTGATGGTATGAAATATATATATGTTGTAAATACATTGCCCTAGAATGGTCAAACCTGTGGCGCTGAAGTTTTAAAATCATTACCAAGAATCGGGTAATTCTCTAAAAACAACCAGCAGTTACCTACATGCAACTTAATTCTAAGAGCGTATACTGATTAGCGTTCACTTTGTTGCCAAATACACACACGCATGATACATGTAATAATCTCAGCAATTTATTCTCTTTCTGCCAAAATTATTTGTGTATGAAACCCTTGACTGATGAAGCATTGAGAGCTCTACAGAGTGAGTCAGAAAAAATGTCCCACTTTTTTAAAAGTATGAATATTTAATCGTGGATTTCATGATATGTCTTGATAGAGTTATCCTCCCAGTACATTTAGGTACCATTTTCATTTGAATCTCTGCATGCATGACTGAACATCAGAAATTGTTTACAAGACTGCCAGATCTCACTTGCGCCAAGAAGCTAGGTGAGGAATAAAATAGTGTTTTGAACACAGACTGCCAGACAGACAAGGCCCACCCAAAATCAAACTGTTACTTTTTGCCGGGAATTCTACCTCTCGTACGAAAAGTTGAGTGACCGCTGTCCTCTTGGTGCGTATTGGCGGATGTTGTGCTTCATGATGATGATGATGATGATGAAGATTAAGATGATGACAATGGTGATGATGATGATGACATGATGGTGGTAGTGAATTTGTACTAAAGGGAAATATTGTCAAGGCTTACCACTTAAACATTCAGCGATCTTGATAAAAATCATTGCTTAATCAGAAAAGGGGAAATTATGAAACAATTGTCACGGTGTGTGCTGTGTGTTCGTGTGTGTTCGTGTGTGTGTGTGTGTGTGCGTGTGCGTGTGGGTTTGCGTGTCTGTGTGTCTGTCTGACTGTCTTTGTTCAATGAACTGTTTTATTTCTCACCCGGTAACTTGGCGCAAGTGAGATCTGGCAGTCTTGTAAAGATTGTCTGATGTTCAGTCATGCATGCAGAGATTCAAATGAAAATGGTACCTAAATGTACTAAGAGGATAACTCTATCAAGACATATCATGAAACCCATGATTAAATATTCATACTTCAAACATTACAACTTTTAAAAAGTGGGACATTTTTTCTGACTCACGCTGTATAGGACCGCGTTCCAGTCAATGCCCTTTTTGAATGACTGGTATTCTAACGTCATTGGGTGTGCAAATATGTCATTTATTTTCAAACTGAGATTCTCACAATATATTCAATTTAATTCGATTCAATTTATTTCAAACACAAATAAAAACACATATCATATAAAATATATAATGTAATATGCTATCCATAATATTTGTATGTAGGAGTGCCACATGCAAGAAGGCACTAAGGAGAAAAACAGAAAATCCTGATATTTTTGTACACAACAAACGAAAGAATTGTCCACGAATACATCACAATCCATTGACCCAATTGCCAATTTGAGATTCGCATATAGATTTAGAGATATAATTTTTCAAACATTCATAACTGCTTTATTATTTGACCGATTTATTCAAACGTTTGCAATCATGAGTTTCTTTTTGTGTTGCTTTCACACAAAATTAATGAACTTTATAACAAAGGAGCGCCTATATCATACCTATGTATAACGAATATCATTATGATATACATAAAAGTTCAATTAATCCAATGCAATTAAAAATATATATGTACATAAAGTATACATAAACAGTTTGATAAGTATGAAGAAGAATAAACGTCTAATAAAGGTAACATAAAAGACGAACCCCTTTGTAATAAACGTTTGAATGAGAAGGATCTCAATACGCAAAACATAATAATGTACAGTTTTTATGAGGGATCCCCTTTAATTTGGCAGATTTCTTCCTTCCTTAGTTGTCTTTTTTATAAATAATTTTGTTTCTCTCATATATATATTTTGTTTTTTAATGACTTTAAACAAAAATACTCGCATATGAAAGGCAATTTAATCGCTGGCCTTGCATGCAACAGGAGCTCATTGTTTTCATTATCTTAAACAAAATGTTCAATTTAACACCTCTGGTTCCTTCTAGATACATTCAAATGTTGAATTCATTTCATTTTATGTGATTTGAGTTGATGTTAATTCATTTCCATATACATGTACATCACTTTTCTGATTACAATCCTGTCAATGTTTATTATTTTTATTAGATATTTGTATTTGATAGATTTATTTACGAACAGTACTATTCATTTCATATATGTACAAGAAGAGAAAATATTGGTTGGTAAAATGGGCGGATAATAGCATATGTGCTAGTCGACCCTAACACCTTACAGCTAAACAATGTATTTTATACAAGTAACCTTCAGAAAACAAAACAAAAACAAATAAATTAATCTACTATTGCAATTAATACCATAAAAATATATAACTTTAACAATGTCTTACAAGATACAAACTGATAATACGAAATATAATGTTTGTACACATACAGACTATTTGTATGGATTTTCGATTCACGATTTGTTCAACAAATGTGTTGTAACATAACCTGACATTAATAGGTAATCAAGTTACTAATCACAAAAGACAATACAAATCGACCATGTGTCCTTCCAAATTTTGGCAGACGTAATTAGTCATCTTCTGTTTGCCCTGTGGAGTAGCTATACTCTAGAATATCACAGTAATCTATCAAAATATGAGACAAACTTTTATTAAACAGATCAAACATGAAAGTGGTGGAGCTGTATAAGGTCTTTACTCTCTAAATGAAAAAAACACGAACTGCCATTTTCAATATGCTTCTTAATATTGCTTCCCAACACCTGTGTGGTTTTATCCACGTTTTATATGATAATGGATAATGTCAAAGTACGCCTAGGAACGAAATGTTGCAATCCTGATACACTGATTTACATAATGAATATGACTATTCCATGGCAGATTTCTATCATAAGTGGAAACATCAACATCTTTGATTTCCTCTCCAGCTATGTTTAGTTTACCATTTAATACCTCTTTCTACTTATCAACATGAAATACGTTTTCATTGAATTTAGTTGTTTTTAGCAATGCAACCATTTTTCGTATGTTGTTCATTACTTCATCCACATAAATTTCGCGCTGGTGAGCTGGAAAAGAATGAATTATGTTAGAATCTTCGACAAACAGCCGCAAATCGAAATAATTAGTTACTGATGGCAGATCAATTATATATATATAAAACAGAGTTGGCCCTAGTACTGATCCTTGTGGAACACCACATCTTATCTTATATCTTATGGATAACGTTTAACCACATTGAACAATCTGTTACTAAGATAGTCCTTAAACCATGCAAAAAGTTAAACTTGATTGCCATGATTAGAGAGTTTTGCTAGTCAGTATATTTAGATTAATGGTTTAAAAATTGCTTTCTTAAAATCGATGAATATGCCAAGAGTAAGCAATCGATGTAACAAAATTGATGCAGCGTAGCATATAAGAGGGTAAAAGTTTACACAATACTAGGTAATTTTACTCAAAATTGAATGATGTTTACGCAATATTGGGAATTAATATACCCAACAAAACATGCATGATTTCCTCTTTAACCAATGTTTGTTTAATTGTATAGGCCTGAATTGTTCTAATATTTTAACCCGACGCTGGATTTAGACTTTTGTCAAAAAAGTGGTTCCAAAAAGAAAAATTGGTCTGAGATCTAAGTTTTGTTTTAAACATGATATTTCCCCCTAGATATGGCTTAAATGATCAGGAGAATACCAACCTTAGAGTATACCTTTTCTCTACCTTTATATTTTTCGAGCAAATCTAATGATTGTGGTTTTTTAAACCAAATGACAGGCAGTTGGTGGATTACAACAACCATATAATGCTATGTTCACAGGTTGTCTGATTAACGAGCCATAGACCCTGGAGTAAAGGGTGATGTGGAACACATTGATCCTGTTCCCTAATCACTGATGTCTGTGTCATCATCTTCCATTTGATCCTTCCGAGGATCAGCTGACTTTGTTCTCTCAAACGCATAGTTCTCACAGAGCTCTTGACAATCCCCACGATTCATGCGTTCGAACGCCTTGGCCAAGTCCCCAAGGTTCTGAATCTTCTTTTGACTCTCAGCAAGAACGAGTAGTTCTTCAGTCGGATTCTTGCACTGCTCCAGTGATTGTATGTAGTCTTGAAGTCCCAGCTCACTGGCAAGACCCCTCCAGTCACCAAAAACTGGGCTTTCTCTGTTCAACCGGCAACGCAGCTGATGCTGTAGCGTAGGAGGTACTATGGAAGCAATTGCAACAGGGGCAGGGACAACAGTATTTCCTTCAGAATTTTTTTCTTTAGGATTGTTGATGACCATAATATTATAGACGTCCCCGGAACGCGGATGCATTTGGTCGGCTGAAAGTCCTGGAACCAATTTATGGACAATGTTTCCCGCACACGCTGGTGGGGCTACTGTCTCTGTTACAAAATCATGTGTGACTCGGTAGGCATGTTCCCGTGACAGTGACTCTGCCGATGAAATCATAGGGCTAGGTCTAGTAAGGATTTCAGTAGGACCTCTTCCGTCTGAAATAAAGCAACGTAAAAAAAAAGGTTTTAGAAAATGAATAAACCACATTAAACCATGCTGGTGGGACTAGGACTCCATTGTCCCCTCTGCTGCAGACTCTAATGAATGGACGGGCACTTTCGACGACGTCAAAGTTTAAAACGAAACGAACACAAAGATGATATGACGTATTATTCAATTACATCGTTCAAATTTGTAAAGGAAATACGAGTATATCACAATATATGCGCTTCTAAAGAGCTTTAGATATTATTACCCCGGTTAAGTTCCAGCAACCGTTTCAGGTAACCTGCCCACTTATTACACATGGATCGAGTGTAGCATAATTATAAACAATAATGTTTTGGCAAAGGATTTCGTTCGTTACTATCTGTAACATAACATCAAATGTTACCTTAAAATTACGATTGATTGAGGAGGTACAAGTGACATTTGTGTTGTTACTGAGCCTAGAACACGACTTTATCTTTAAGCTCCTTACCAACTGTCTCTGTCTCGGTTAGCAATTCATGTGTGACTTGGTAGGCATGTTCACATGACGTTGACTCTAGCGATGGTGGAGTCAGCGGCCTGGGTCTTGTAATGACTTCAATAGGACTACTTCCGTCTGAAAAAATCAACGTAAAAAAAGTATTTACAAAATGATTAAAACCAGACTTCGACCAGTGTTGTAAAGAACTCTGACTGGTCCGTTATATATCGCAAGTCGACCCTCGGATTATATTGTATTTGTTTGGGTTTAATCAAAATGATAAAGTCATTGGACATGACTTTTTTAGAGCAAAAAGATGAAATAGTATAATTTACAGAGTAAAAATTATACGATATAAAAATACATTAATAATATAGTAAAGGAACAATGCCAATTTCAAGAATATAGGCCGCAGTAGCTGTTTTAATGCCCCTCCCCCTTCCCCTAAAAGAAGCACATGTAGAAAATGAATGCTAGTAGACCCCACTCCCTGCTACCCCCTCCCCCCTCCTACCCCCCTCCCCCCAAAAAAAAACAACAAACAAACACATAAACATACACATGTATTCCTCTAGAACCGCTCCTTGGGCCATAGTCTTACCCTTTGTGTCTGCAGGCTCAGGTGATGGCGAACCTATCGTTTCAAGATGATGCTCGCTTCTTGTCTGCTCTTCGGGGAGCTGAGATGCTGAAAATACAATAATCAATCAAATCAGAAGAGCACAAGTACAAACAAGTTTTTCATCTTGCACTCATTAGAGTAAATCGCAAGATTAAAGCTTGTGTGTGTCTCCTTATATTTTGTCGATGTTGTTCAAATTGTCTCAAAATATGGACATGTTTTCATGTACTTTAAATCAACTTTAATTTCCTTACACCTATGAACCTGTTTCTTATGTGTATTCTGATATAATGTATTGTGTAACGATGAATGTATTTTGTCCTAATGTATTGTTGTTGTTTGTGGATTTGTATCAATTAATGAACTTGAACTTACACTTGAAAGTTAACTTCAACTCGTAACAAGCACATCCCATTGAAAGCGTGTATTTTTTAACACACACAAAAGTTTGTGTATGAAACCAACAAACAAAAAACAAAAACAGGAAAAATAGTATATATTAATACTTATTTTTTCTAATCTTACATTTGGATGTTCCCCGTCCAACATCAGTTGGTTCAGCTCTGCCTTTAGACGATGCAGTTCCTGTCGGAGTTGATTGGGCAATTGGATTCTCATGCGGCACATCTGAATTGTGAATACATGATTTCAACGTGATGAGAAGCGATTAGCCTAAAATAATAATTATTCCAAATTGGAGTCACTTGACATGGTGCTTTTACTACACTAAATGAACTATATAGCATTGCACGTAAACATAATATACATATATATATATATAAATATATACAGGGTGGACAAATATAAACGTACTAGCATACATATAATAATGTGGGGCAAAATTCACTGGTACCAGCAGTAGTAGAATCTTTCCAAATGAAAACAAAATGATAGCAGGATCTACGAAATTGGTAAAAATGTCTTTTGTTAATTTCGGGAGCATTTTGTCCATTATCAATACAAATGCGTTTTAAAAATCCGGACAATCGGACGTCTTTCTTACACAGGTCATTAAAAATTATCCTCCCTCCCCCTATCCTCCCCCGTAGGGAATCATGCTCTTGATATTACCGTTGTACTGTACTGGGAAGGTGATCTTCTTCGTGATTTTTTGCTTCAAGATGAGAGTGACGAGAACTCCGGATACTACTTTTTCACGTGGCTGAAGAGTGAACGGCATCCGATGGGTAGTCATGTCAAAGAAAGCACATTCTTCAAGTTCCTAAGAAAATCAGAGATAGCCACCAATTAATACCCTACGAAGTTATAGGGAACGGTGCCATTGTCGTGATTTTAAAGTTATATCATAAATTATGACCCATGTTTGAATCGAGTTCCCTGAAATTATATTATAATGAGATGGTGTTGTGCAATGAACATATACGCTAAGGCGGAAAGGTCATCAGTTTGGTATCGCTTTAAGAAAGCTCTATATCTTTGGTAATGTAAAAGATTTATATATTAGGACCTGCAGAATAAGTGACGGACGATTTGTTTGTCAGGATAATTTTCTTCGGGGGAAACAACAGTAACAATTATATTGGGATTGTTACCTCTTTTGACACTTCCTCTTTGTTTTCCAGATGTCTGACAGAAAGGGGTCCTTTTCCCCAATATACACAGTACTGCTCACCAAGAAAGGCTACCTGGTAGTCTCGTATGGTATCCTACAAAATGTTGAACACATATGAATCAATATTGAAAGAATAATAATGACAATAATAGTAACAACAATATAGTAATAATAGTTGCAATAATTGCAATAATGCCGCTCTTCCAGAGGGCAAATGAAGGTACTCAAATACACTGAATATTTACTTCAAGATGTGAAACGTTTATCGGGTTTGAATATTATATCTGTGATTTGTTATATATTTTTTGTGACCGCCCCCGTCCCCCCCCCCCTACCACTCCGTGTACGCACCCAACTACTCAGAAAACGTTACACACAAAAATATTGACATCGTAACCACTAGAAGACCGGGGACACAAATACAATTTATTTAAATTAAATAAATGTTAATATGGATTTCAAATTCTTTTTCAGCTAAAGTTATACCGAACCGTAAATTTATGATAAATATACCTCTTTCATGCCGCAGAAGTCGTCTTTAAGGACGAGATAGATGCGGTTTAACACATCTCTGTATGTTGACAGGGGAACGTAAGGCGTACAGATGAGCCGTTTACCGATGAAGTATCTCCTGATTAAGGAGATAATCCACCATTCCGAGAAATGGTCTAAGTACAGAGTAAGGTGATTCTTTGCGACTACACATCGGGCAGCTTTGTCAGAAGCAGGAACTATCCTTGAAAATTCATCAGACTCTGTCAAGAAAAAAAGAACAAATACGGGACCGTGTTAATTTTGTTACGCAGTGAACTGTCAAACTCTTGGATTTACTTTCAGAAATAAAGAAAGTAAGTATTTTTTGTAAGTTTTGCGGGTTTACTAGGGAGCCTTGTTGGAGGGTCATTGTTTAATCATGATCAATGACGTAAAAACATGTCAATTGCTTTTTGGTGATTGGCTATTAAAAGATGTTTTATGCATTAAAACATTCTCATAATTCCCTTCGATCTTTCCACAAGAATCCTAAAAACAGCGGCTGTATAAACTGTGCGATTTATAAGTTATTCAAACACAAACACTGAAACAATTTTTCTTTAAGTGAATTTTTATTATAATAGAATTTTATCAAGTAAAACTCAGTGAATAAGAACATTCTCAGAGGAATATCAACATTGAAGTGAAGTCATATGATACCAAGAAAAGTAGGGAAGAATTAATTTGGTGTGAAGATCTCTGTCATAATTGTAATGGCCGGGTTCGTCGTGGCAGTCAGGGGCTCTCTGCACTGTCACAACAAGAGAAAGGATTTATACGGGATCTATGGTAAAAGGAAGATCTTACCAGTCCTTCGGGTGTATAGCACAATTTCTGCCTTGTCTGGGTTGGTGAAAATAGCGCTATGCGAGACCGTGACTTCCACCGGAGTTTGAAACTGAAGACCAGGAGGGGATAGCTTGAGCCCAACTGAGATGATAACTTCGTCTTTTTCCAGGTTTAAGTCAGGTGGAATGGTTGTCAATGCTTCTGCTGTGATAATATTATATTTGGCTCTGTCCAGATCGTCTGGTGATAGTGGAACCTTGATGCTGTACTCATCGAGACTAATAATCTTTGTCTCTTCTTTGATGCTCTCCCTCGGGGAGTGAGAGTTGTCTCGTGGACTGGTAAGATGTGGATCGTATGGTCGGGAGTTTGGGGGCATATATCTAGGGAAAGCCTCACTACCAAAAGTACTGCGAAGGTAGTCATAGTGGTCCTCTTCAAACCCAATGAATGGCTTAACGATCTTTGTTGCTTCTCTATTTAAAAGATAGTCATGTATACCCAGATGGCCACCATTAAGAGCAAGACCTGAAGGTGTCCAGTAATCATCAGCAAGTCTCCACAGGTTTGCCCCTTTACTAACAAGGTATTTGACAATATCAAAATGACCCTTAAGTGATGCTATGTGAAGAGCTGTAAACCCATCTTTATCAGCAATTTCAATGTCTGCTCGTTTGTTCACCATATACTCGACGACTTCAAGATGGCCTTCTTGAGAAGCACGATACAAGGGTGTCCTGTCGTTTTTGTCTGTTTTGTCAAGCTGTGCCCCTTTCCCAACGAGGTATGTGACGATATCAAGATGGCCCTTGAATGATGCAATGTGAAGAGCTGTTATCCCATCTTTATCACCAATTTCAATGCCTGCTCCTTTGTTCACGATATACTCGACGACTTCAAGATAGCCTTCTTGAGAAGCACAAGACAAGGGTGTCCTGTAGTTTTTGTCACATATGTCAAGCTTCGCCCCTTTCCTAACAAGGTATTTGAAAATATCAAGATGACCCTCCAATGATGCTATGTGGAGTGCTGTTAACCAGTCTAGCTTACAGTTATCAATATTTGCTCCTACGTTCAGTAAGACCTCGACAATATCCAAATGGCCTCCTTTTGTTGCGAGACACAAGGGTGTCGTCCCACTCTTTAGTGCTTTGTCAACCTCTACCCCTTCGTTAACGAGAGCTTTGACAATATCAAGGTGTCCCCCAAATGATGCCAGACTAAGTTCGGTCCAACCATCGTCAGTGCTCTTATCCAGCTCCGCTCCTTGACTGGTAAGATATTTCACTACATCAATATTACCAGTTTGTGATGCAGTATGTAGAGCTGTACATCCACCTATACCACACGCGTTAATGTTGGCTCCTTCTGTCAAAAGATACTCTGCAATGTCCAGATGGCCACCGTCTAATGCAAAGTGAAGAGGTGTCCAATAATCATTAGCAAGTCTCCCCGGGTCTGCCCCTTTACTTACAAGATATTTGACAATATCAAGATGACCCTTGAATGCTGCTATGTGAAGAGCTTTAACTTCATCTTCATCACCAATTTCAATGCCTGCTCCTTTGTTCACGATATACTCGACGACTTCAAGATGGCCTTCTGTGGAAGCACAAGACAAGGGTGTCCTGTCGGTTTTGTCACATTTGTCAAGCTGTGCCCCTTTCCCAACGAGGTATTTGACAATATCAAGATGGCCCTTGAATGATGCTATGTGAAGAGCTGTAAACCCATTTTTATCACCAATTTCAATGCCTGCTCCATTGTTCAAGATATACTCGACGATTTCAAGATGGCCTTTTTGAGAAGCACAATACAAGGGTGTCCTGCCGTTTTTGTCACATTTTTCAAGCTGTGCCCCTTTGCTAACAAGGTATTTGACAATATCAACATGACCCTTGAATGATGCTACGTGAAGAGCTGTAAACCCATCTTTATCAACAATTTCAATGCCTGCTCCTTTGTTCACGATATACTCGACGACTTCAAAATGGCCTTCTTGAGAAGCACAATACAAGGGTGTCCTGCCGTTTTTGTCACATTTGTCAAGCTGTGCCCCTTTGCTAACAAGGTATTTGACAATATCAATATGACCCTTGAATGATGCTATTTGAAGAGCTGTAAACCCATCTTTGTCGCCAATTTTAATATCTGCTCCTTCGTCCACTAACAGCTCTATCACATGAAGATGGCCTTTCTTCGAGCATAAGTGAACCGATGTATGTAGGTAAGCATCAACCACATTCACTTTTGCTCCATGATGGGTAAGCCATTTAACCGTTTGCAAATGTCCGTTTTCTGAAGCAATGTGAAGGGGTGTCTTGCCAGATGCATCCGAGCAGTTTACATCAACTCCATCAGAATCCTCTGACTTGTCTTCTGAGCCGATTAATGATTGTATCTTCAGGACGTCTCCTTTTGCTGCTGCTGAAAACAGCTCCATGTTGAACGTAATTCACACCAACAACGTTTTTCTCGTATTATTAGAGTTCTCTCCAAACTTCATGCTACTTATTGCCATTGGACATTGAACTACTGAGTAAATTAGCCCGTACCCTTTAGTAGCGATGATATTTGGTCTATTCTGAAGGAACAATCAAGCGACGTGTTTATATGAAAGCATTCTATAAATTGGACTTTGCATTCATATCCATATTCGGCTCTAAATGTCTGACTACTGTACACCGTATTACAACAATACCATACAATTTCTTAAAATATATCTGGTTTCTGATTTGCGGGAAAAAAAGAAAAAGAGAGAAAGACGAAAGGGAGAGAGAAAGAGAAAAAATATGGTCTCTATCATCGCTTTTCTTTAACACTCTATAGATTGTGAATTTGCTGTAACCTGTTGATATAGAGTACTCGCTTCATTTTTCTAGAATTGGCAGGATATAAACCAAATTTGTCAGTATCATCAATTAAGCATTATAAGATGCCAACAAGGTGCTAACTATTCGTCTCTTTTTCATGTACATATGCACTTCATTCCCGAGCCCTTCGCTCAAAATTCATGATTTTGCAATATTATTATACTTTGTTGGTGAAGAAGATGAACTACCATCCTCGTTCTTGAAAATGAGTTCTTAAAATGAAATAGAGAAATTTAGATTCACGGATTGTTTAACTAACAGAAGATGCCAGACCGACAAAAGACCGGACACACTAATATATTGCCCCGAATTGCCGAGAATCGGTCGATTTGAAGTCGGTTTTCGAGGTATGATTAATACCTCAGTCACACTGGCAAACCGACTTCGCACCGACTCCAAAAAAGTCCAAACGGACATATTTATGGTCTCTGTGGATTATGTTATCGATTGTCTGGTCTGGTCTGGGTGTGGATGTCTTTGTATTTTATTTGTTGTAGTACGTATTACAAGATAAGGTTCACTTCTATTTTTCTTCGAGGATCTTTTTCGGTGGACTACAATTACTTAAATATCACCTTTATTTTCTAATCCATGAAGAAGAGAAATTATGGTTTGTTATTGTGTTGTCGATCAGAATATATCATTGTTATAGTGATGGACTTTGAAAAACTATCTCTTTCTTGAACTTTTCTTTTTTATAAATGTAAAATGAATCGGGGGCGGAAAGAACAAAAACTCTCAGATATTTGCTTAGTGCAAGGTTAAAGATGCAGATATTGTGTTGCTAGAAACATGCAGTAATTCTGATAAAATACATATAGTTTAATGTGGGATGGGAGTTGGTATTTCAGTCATGATAGTACTTAACAAAGTAAAGGTGTTCTTGTGTTGATTAATTCACATTTAGATTTTAAGGTTCTTTCTTTAATTTCAGATTAAATCAGGAGATACATGCTAATAAAAGTTATTTAACAGGGTTTAGAAATTATGATACATACAAATATATATCTACCAGTACGAGGAAAGGTGTTACAAAGGCTAGAGTTTTTGCATGAATTTAAAAGGGATTTAGATAATACGGGTAGGGGAAATGAGATAATTATAATAGGAGGATATTTTATTATAATGAATAGTCTGGTATTGGTCTCATTTACTTAATTGAGATATAAGGTAAGAAAGGGTAGGTCACACATAAACATCAACAATTAAATCGGTCTGTGTAGAATAATGTGTAGACCAGTTCGTAATTAGGACATGGTTCAAATCATTTCAAACATCCCCAGATATTCTAACTTCTGTACAAAATAACCTTGGTCTTCCAATGTCAAATGTATACAAACTGGAGTACTGGATCCGAGAAAGTCGTTGCTAAAAGTTCATTTGTGGGTTCATCTGTGGGTTGAAATACCCTAGCTATACCTTTAATTCAGTATTCCGAAAATCAGAAGTTTTCAGAAAATCACCCCAACATGTATTGCTTTATGGTATGAAATATATATCTGTTGTAAGTAAATTGCCCCTAGAATGGTCAAAACCTGTGGCGCTGAAGTTTTAAAATCATTGCCAAGGATCGGGTAATTCTCTAAAACAACCAGCAGCTACCTACATGCAATTTAATTATAAGAGCGTATACTGATTAGTATGTTGTGCTTCATGATGATGATGATGATGAAGATTAAAGGAAACCAAAACCTTCATAGTAAGTTACTGTTATTGTAAAGTTTAAAAGATTTGAATAAAATCAGTGAAAATTTGAAAAAAATCGGGCAAGGAATAAGAAAGTTAGAGCATTTTAAAATGACTAGTCACTAGAGGGCGGTATTCAATTTGATGACATCATCTGTGAAGAACTCTCTATGCCTTTTGTACATAAAATTTCACAATTTTTTTTGTCTTTTTCGTATTTATTTGTGTTCTTGATCAAACTTCATAACATGTGAAGTAGAATATCATTTTGCATTCTATATCTTGCTTTAAGGGGAGTACATTATCTCAATCATAAGAAAGAAGGAAAAACATGAAATTTGATGTACAAAAGGCATGGAGAGTTGTCTACAGATGATGTCATCAAATTGAATACCGCCCTCTCGTGACTAGTCATTTCAAAAAGCTCTTACTTCCTTATTCCTTGCCCGATTTTGTTCAAATTTTCACTGATATTTTTCAAATATCTTAAACTTTACAATAAAAGTAACTTAGTATGAATGTTTTGGTTTCCTTTAAGATGATGACAATGATGATGATGATGATGACATGATGGTGGTAGTGAATTTGTACTAAAGGGAAATATTGTCAGGGCTATGCCACTTAAACATTCAGCGATCTTGATAAAAATAATTGCTTAATCAGAAAAGGGAAAATTATGAAATAATTTATGAAATAATTTTCACGGTGTGTGCTGTGTGTGCGTGTGCGCGCAGGCGCGGATCCAGGGGGGGGGGGGGCCGAGCGGGCCTTGGCCCCCCCCCCCCCCCCCCGCAAAAAAAAAAAAAAAAAAAAGAGATAAGAAAGGAAAAGAAGGGAAAGGAAAGAGGAGAGAAAGGGAAAGAAAAAAGAGGAAGAAGAAAAGAAAAGGGGAAAGAAGGATATCGGGGGACCGAAAGGGCCTTGCCTCCCAGGCTGTTGACCCCCCCCCCCCCCCCCCCCCAATTAAAAAAATAAGAGAGAAGGAAGGAAAGGGAAAGAAAAAAGTAAAAGAGGAGATACTGGCGTACTGATAGGGGGGGGGGCTTGGTTTCATTTCTAATTCCACAACGGTGGATTACAAATAATGCTGAAATGACATAATTTCCGAGATTTTCCTCACTTTTTAGTAAATTATACGTTTGTATGTGTTTGTTGGAAAATGACAAATTCCTAAATTTACAGCCGGGCAAGAAATATGATTCTTGAGATTTCTACATGTCAGGGCCCGAGTTACGGTGGGGATCGAGAGCTTTGAGCTCCCTCCCCCCCCCCCCCACTTGTTTTGAAAAAGTATATTAAAGAGAAATAAAATAGAATGAGAGCAAGAAAGAAAGAATAGTTAACTGCCAGTGTAAACAAATAATGAGGCATCAAAATATGCTCATCTGACCGTGATTAAATGCCTAAAACCCCTAAGCTTCCGGGGGCTCTGCCCCCTGGATTCCACCTAGGGCCCTATGGGAGGCCCTTAGATGCTCATCTGACGGTAATTTTGGGGGCTCCACCCCCTGGACCCCATGCCAAATAGTGACCTGTCAGTGTCACAAAATTATAAGGTATAACAAAAAAAATGCTCATCTGACCTTAATTAAACGCGTAAAACCCTTGAGCTTCCGGTGCCGGCTCCGCCGCCTCGACCCCACCAGGGGCACTATGGCGGGCCCCTGAATGCTTATTTGACCGTAATTTATTGCCTTAAACCCCTGAGCTTGCGGGGTCGGACAAGGTATCAAAATGTGTTTATCTGACCGCAGGCGCGTAGCCAGGGGGGGGGGGGGGGGGGGTTGTTCCTCCAAATCGGAAGAGGACGTAAGAAGAAAAAGAAGCAGACAAAGAACATCTTTGAAATTCAGACAAGGATTAAGAGTATAGAGAACGGTACAACGCATCGTCTTCTTTCTCTAATAATTTAATGAAACGTCAAAGCTTCACGCAGGAGGGGAGAGGGGGTGGACTGAATTAAGACAAGGATTAAGAATCGAGAACGGTACAGCCAATCGTCTTCTTTCTCTCATAATCTTATGAAACGTCAAAGCTTCCGCGCTTCGCGTGGGAGGGGGGAACCTGAATTCAGACGAGGATTCAGAGGCGAGAACGGTAATACGAATCTTTAATGATTTAATGAAACGAAAAAGCTTCCGCGCTTCGCGCGGGATGAAAGGGGAACTAAATTCCGACGAGGATTATTTCTCGAGAACGGTACAACGAATCGTCTTCTTTCTCTCATGATTTAATGAAACGTCAAAGCTTCACGCAGGAGGGGAGAGGGGGTGGACTGAATTAAGACAAGGATTAAGAATCGAGAACGGTACAGCCAATCGTCTTCTTTCTCTCATAATCTTATGAAACGTCAAAGCTTCCGCGCTTCGCGCGGGAGGGGGGAACCTGAATTCAGACGAGGATTCAGAGGCGAGAACGGTAATACGAATCTTTAATGATTTAATGAAACGAAAAAGCTTCCGCGCTTCGCGCGGGATGAAAGGGGAACTAAATTCCGACGAGGATTATTTCTCGAGAACGGTACAACGAATCGTCTTCTTTCTCTCATGATTTAATGGCAATTAAAAGCTTCCGCGCTTCGCGCGGGAGGGGGGGGGGGGGAAACCTGAATTCAGACAAGGATTAAGAGTCGAGAACGGTACAACGAATCGTCTTGTTATTTCTAATGATTTAATGAAACGTAAAAGCTTCTGCGCTTCGCGCGGGAGGGGGGGGAAATCTAAATTCAGACGAGGATTATTTTCGAAAACGGTACAACGAATCGTCTTCTTTCTCTAATAATTTAATAAGTCGTAAAATTTTCCGCGCTTCGCGCGGGAGGGGAAAAAATAAATTCAGACGAGAATTATTTACGAAAACGGTATAACGAATTGTCTTCTTTCTCTAATGATTTAAGGAAACTTAAAAGCTTCCGCGCTTCGCGCGGGAGGGGGGAACCTGAATTCAGACGAGGATTAAGAGTCGAGAACTCTACAACGAATCGTCTTCTTTCTCTAATAATTTAATAAGTCGTAAAATTTTCCGCGCTTCGCGCGGGAAGGGAAATACTAAATTCAGACGAGAATTATATTCGAGAACGTTACAACGAATCGTCTCCTTCTCCAATAATTTAATGAAACGTCAAAGCTTCCGCGTTTCACGGAGGAGGGAGGGGGAAACTCGCCACTCCCTGCACCGACCCCCCCCCCCCCCCCCCCATTACGTCACTGTTGGTCACCATTACGTACCAATATTTGGCTCGCATAATTTTAAATTTGGGCCCCCCCCCCCTAAGAAATCCTGGATCCGCGCCTGTGTGCGCGTGTGTGTACATGTGTGTGTGTGTGTGTGAGCGTGCGTGTGTGTGCGTGTGTGTGTGTGTCTTACTGTCTGACTGTCTTTGTTCAACGCACTGTTTTATTCCTCACCCAGTAACTTGGCGCAAATGAGATCTGGCAGTCTTGTAAAGATTGTCTAATGTTCAGTCAAGCATGCAGAGATTCAAATGAAATTTTTACACATTTTTTTTTTACTCACTCTGTATAGGACCGCGTTCCAGTCAATGCCTTTTTTGAAAGACTGGTATTCTAACGTCATTGGGTGTGCAAAATATGTAATTTCTTTTCAAACTGAGATTCTCACAATATATTCAATTTAATTCGATTCAATTTATTTCAAACACAAATAAAAACACATGGAAGAAGGCACTAAGGAGAAAAACAGAAAATACTGATATTTTTGTACACAACAAACGACAGAATTGTCCACGAATACATCACAATCCATTGACCCAATTGCAATTTTACATTCGCATATAGATTTAGAGATTTTTCAAACATTCATTACTGCTTTATTATTTGACCGATTTATTCATGAGTTTCTTTTTTTTTCTGCTTTCACACAAAATTAATGAACTTATAACAAAGGAGCGCCTATCATACCTATCTATAACGAATATTATCATGATATACATAAAAGTTCAATTAATCCAATGCAATTAAAAATATATATGTACATAAAGTATACATCAACAGTTTGAAGAAAAATAAACGTCGAATGAAGGTAACATAAAAGAAGAACGTCTTTGTAATAAACGGTTGAATGAGAAGGATCTCACGCAAAACGTATAATGTTCGTCTTTTATGAGGGATCCCCTTTATTCCCCGCTATTTTTCAAGTTGTGTTAGTTTAATTAAATGCAAAGAATGCTATCAATACGTCTTGAATGTTGCATTTTCCGGCTGTTGCCCCCCCCCCCCCCTCCGAGGAAAGGCAATAAAATCGCTGGCTTAACATGCCACAGGAGCTCATTGTTTTCATTATCTTAAACAAAATGTTAAATTTAACACCTGTGGTTCCTTCTAGATACTTTCAAATGTTGAATTCATTTAATTTGATGTGATTTGAGTTGATGTTAATACATTTCCATGTACATGTACATCACTTTTCTAGTTACAATCTTGTCAATGTTTATTATTTTTTTCATTAGATTTTTGTATTGATTTATTTATTTACAAATAGCAAATAAGTACTATTCATTTCATACAACGATATTCATATGTACAAGAAGAGAAAATAATGGTTGGTAAAATGGGCGGATAATAGCTTATGTGCTAGTCGACCCTATCGCCTTACAACTAAACAATGTACTTTGTACGAGCAACCTTCAGAAAACAAAACAACAACATTATAAAACGTAAACATTAATTTACTATTGCAATCAATACTATAAAAATATATATAAAAATATATGTCTTACATGATACAAACTGATGATACGAAATATGATACGAATTTTTGTACACATAAAGACTATTTGCATGGATTTTGGATTCATGATTTGTTCAACAAATCTGTTGTAACAGAATCTGACATTATAGGTAATCAAGTAACTAATCACAAGAGACAATGAAAATCGACCATGTGTCGTTCTAAATTTTGGCAGACGTAATTGGTCACTTTCTGTTTGCCCTGTGGAGTAGCTATACTCTAGAATATCACAGTAATCTATCAAAATATGAGGCAAACTTTTATTAAACAGATCAAACATGAAAGTAGTGGAGCTGTATAAGTTCTTCACTCTCTAAATGAAAAAAAGCACGAACTGCCATTTTCTGTGAATACAATATGCTTTTTAATATAATATGCTTCTTAATATTGCTTCCCCACACCTGTGTGGTTTTATCCACGTTTTATATCATAACGAATAATGTCAAAGTACTCTAACTTTTATCCTGATACACTAATTTACTTAACGATAATGACTATTCCATGGCAGATTTCTATCATAAGTGGCAACGTCAACCGCTTTGCTTTCCTCTCCAGCTATTTTGTTCAGTTTACCATTTAATACCTAGTTTTACTCTTTCTACTTATCAACATGAAAAACGTCTTCATTGAATTGAGGTTTTTTTTTAGCAATGCAACAATTTTTCTGTGTGTTGTTCATTACTTCATCCACATAAATTTCGCCCTGGTGAGCTGGAAAAGAATGAATTATGTTAGAATCATCGGCAAACAGCCGCAAATTGAAGTAATCAGCTACTGATGGCAGATCAATTATATACATAAAAACAGAGATGGCCCTGGTACCGATCCTTGTGGAACACCACATCTTATCTTATATCATATGGATAACGTTTAACCACATTGAACATCTAGATCTGTTACTAAGATAGTCCTTAAACCATAAAAAGATTTAACTCGATTGCCGTGATTAGAGAGTTTTGCTAGTAGTATATTTAGATTAATGGTGTCAAAATTGCTTTCATAAAATCGATGAATATGCCAAGAGTGAATCTCACTTCTTCGTTCCTCTAAAAGCAGTCAATGTAATAATCTTGATGCAGCGAAGCATATTACAAGAGGGTAAACGTTTACACACTCATTGGTATAATGTACTTATAATTGAATAAGGTATACGCAACATTGGGTAGTAATAATTTACCCAACCAACAATTCTTAAACCAATGTTTGGTCATTTTTTTAGTCCTGAATTATTCTCATATTTTAACCCGACGCTGGATTTAGACTTTTGTCATAAAAGTCTTTTAAAAAAGAAAATTGGGCTGTTTTCTTTCAAACATTATTTTAGACCCTGGATAGGACTTAAATGAATTAGGAGAATACGGACCTTATAGTATACCATTATTATGTTTCGAGTAAATCTAATGATTTGGTTTGTTAAAAACCAAATGACAGGTAGTTGGTATATTTGTTTTTCTTTATGTGTTTTATTGAACAATAAAAAAAACAATCACAATATTTACAAGTTATTATAAAAAGATTAAAAAAATAAGTAAAACGCAGATCAAAACCTCACGAAAAGTAGATTTACACTAAGATGCAGAAAATTACATGCGCATGTACCAATACAACATTACAAAACAGCATTATAAAACAAACTTCCATTTTTTAAAGTGCAAGGGCAGTTTCAAGATCTTTATTATAGTCAATGTAAGTTCTGAAACCCTGAAAATTGGGTATTTTACTTTGCAAATTGCATAAATAAGAAATAAATACGTCAAAAACATTTCCTTTTCATAGCCAAACATTCTTTCCAATACGAGCCATAGACTCTGGATTAAAGGGTGATATGGAACAGATCGAGTCTGTTCCCTAATCACTGGAGTCTGTGTCATCATCATCTTCCATTTGATCCTTCAGAAGTTCAGCTGACTTTGTTCTCTCAAACGCATAGTTCTCGCAGAGCTCTTGACAATCTCCACGATTCATGCGTTCGAACGCCTTAGCCAAGTCCCCAAGGTTCTGAATCTTCTTTTGACTCTCAGCAAGAACGAGTAGTTCTTCAGTCGGATTTTTGCACTGCTCCAGTGATTGTATGTAGTCTCCGAGTCCCAGCTGATCGGCAAGACCCCTCCAGTCATCAAAAACTGGGCTTTCCCTGTTCAACCGACAACGCAGCTCATGCTGTAGCATAGGAGGTACTATGGAATAAATTGGAACAGGGGCAGGGGCAACAGTATTTCCTTCAGAATGATTCGCTTTGGGATTGTTGATGACCATCTCTTTGACGTTGATAATATTATAGACGTCCCCAGAACGCGGGTGCAATTGGTGTGCTGAAAGTCCTGGAACCAATTCTTGGACAATGTTTGCCGCACACGCTGGTGGGGCTACTGTCTCTGTTACATAATCATGTGTGACTCGGTAGGCATGTTCCCGTGACAGTTGATCTGCCGATGAAATCAAAGGGCTAGGTCTTGTAAGGACTTCAGTAGGACTACTTCCGTCTGAAATAAAGCAACGTTAAAAAGGAGGTTTTAGAAAATGATTAACACCACATTAAACCATGCTGGTGGGGCTAAGACTCCCATTGCCCCCTCTGCTGCAGACTCTAATGATTAGACGGGCACTTTCGATGACGTCAAAGCTTAAAACATAACGAACACAAAGATGATATGACGTATTAATTAATTAAATCGTTCAAATTTCCGTAGAGGACTTAAAGGTAATACAAAGTTTTGGTATGGGGTCACGAATTTGGTTCAAATGAACATATTGGAAGCATATGCGATCCTACAATATTCACTGATCGTTGTCGCGGTTGAAATCGAGTCTAAAGTGATGAAATTGCTAATAATAAACTCTTTATGTTGTATAGAGCCATCTCAAGGTCCAGATATTAATTTAGCTATAAAACAATGTTATTTGACTAAAATCGACTGATTTGCTATTACCGTTTGGAATATATATATCAGATCTGCATATTATGAAATTTTTATGGTCGCAGCTACCATCGTCTGGCCGTAGGCGCTATTTCAAATTTATCAAAATTTACCGGGAGCACCGGTAAATGTTTATATTCAATTTTTCTCGAAAGCAGAAGAGTTTTAGGGGCTAAAATTTGTAGTGCTTATAATACATCCATAGAGGCATCCAAATATATCAAAATTGTAAAGAATCACTGTCTAGCCAATTTTCAAAATTTACCAAAACTTTGTATTACCTTTAAAAGGAATAAACGTATATCACAATATATGCGCTTCTAAAGGGCTATAGATATTATTACCCCGGTTAAGTTCCTGCAACCGTTTCAGGAAGCCTGCCCACTTATTACACATGGATCGAGTGTAGCATAATTATTAACAATAATGTTTTGCCAAAGGTTTCGTTCGTTACTATCTGTAACATAAAATGTCACCTTAAAGTTACTATTGATTGAGGAGATAAGCTTAATTTTGTTGAGGTACAATTGACATTTGTGTTGTTACGGAGCCCTGAACACGACTTTATCTTTCATCTCCTTACCAACTGTCTCTATCTCTGTTACCAAGCCATGTGTGACTTGGTAGGCATGTTCACATGGCGGCGACTCTATCGATGGCGGATTCAACGGCCTAGGTCTTGTAAGGACTTCAGTAGGACTACTTCTATCTGAAATAAAGCAACGTAAAAAAAAAAGAAGCCTTTAGAAAACGGTTAAACTAGACTCCGTATTGTGCTGTAAAGAACTCTGACTGATCCATTATCTATCGCAAGTCGACCCTTGAATTGTATTTTATTACTTTATTGTTTTGCCATGATTGAGATAATATCATGGAACATGTAGCAAAAAGATGAAATAGTTCAATTTACAGATTTAAAATTATACGATATAAAAAAAAAATTGATAATACATTAAAGGATATTTAAAACAAAGGCTAATTTAAAGAATATGGACCTCAGTAGTTGTTCTATAGCTCCCTCCACATAACAGAAGCACATGTAGAAAACGAATGCTTGAAGACCACACACCCTGCAACAGTGGCGGATCCAGGGGGGGGGGGGCACGTGATTTTTATCTTTTTTGGGCGATGGGTGCAAATTTTTTAATTTTCGAGGACCCCCAACAAAAAAATGTGCTCACTACCCCCCCCCCCCCCCCCCCCCCCCCCCCCCCCCCCCCCCCCCCACTGAGCGACTTTTCGGGCGGCGCGATTTTCAAATTTTCAGGAGCTAAAAAAAAAAAAAAGTTGGGCCCCCTCCCCTAAGAAATCCTGGATCCGCGCCTGCCCTGCAACCCCCCTGCCCCCAAAAGATAATAACATACACATGTATTCCACCAGAACCGCTCCTGATAGGACATAGTCTTACCCTTTTTGTCTGCAGGCTCAGGTGATGTGGAGCCTATCGTTTCAAGATGATGCTCGCTTCTTGTCTGCTCTTGAGATGCTGAAAATACGATAATCAATCGAATCAGATTAGCATAAATACAAAGAAGTTTTTCATCTTGCACTCATGAGAGTTAATCGCAAGATTAAAAGCTTCATCTGTGTGTTCCCTTACAATGTTATTATTTCGATTTGGTTCAAATCGTCTTTGTACCCATAACGGCATATCGAGAAGTTTGTGTATGAAACAACCAAAACAAATAAAAGGAAAAAATAGTATTAATACAAATTTACTGAAATCTCACATTTGGATGCTCCCCGTTCACCATCAAATGGTTCAGCTTTGCCCTTGGGCGATGCAGATCCTTTCGGAGTTGATTGGGCAATTGGATTCTCATGCGGCACATCTGAATAGTGAATACATGATTTCAACGTGATGAGAAGCGATTAGCCTAAAATAATAATTATTCCAAATTGGAGTAACTTGCTATGTTGCTATTCTTCACTAAATGATTGCACCTAAAATGATGTATATATACAGTGCGTCCCAGAAAAAACGAAACCGAGAAGTATCGATGTTTTATCATAACTTAATCACAACCATAATTAATGAATGATACATATTTGGAAAGCTTAGAGTCTCCTCTTTCCTGTGATGCTACTCCATAATTTTATTAAACGAAATCGTTTTCACTGGGTACCTGCCGTAGCAAAAAGCAGATTTGAATAAAGACTTAACTCCGTTTCGTTGACAATCAGCCATGCATGAAGACCATCGTCTACGGCTGATTGTCAACGAAACGGAGTTAAGTCTTTTGTTAATTTCGTTTATTGATACGGCAGGCAGCCAGTGAACACGAATTCGTTTAATAAAATTATGGAAATGCAAGCACTACTTTAAACAAACAGAACTTTGTCATTCCTCGCTCATTTTTCCTGATTGAGGTGTCATATGAAAGGGCAGAAACTCAACTTTCTAGAAACGTGAATTTTTCTTCGAAATTCAGATACCGCCCGCCAAATGTCTTTTTGGTTTCCTTCCTTCAAATTGCTTTTAATCACTCATGCGTGAAATATGCATTATCTGAGTAGCATCACAGGAAAAAGGAGACTCTAAGCTTTCCAAATATGTATCATTCATTAATTATAGTTGTGATTAAGTTATGATAGAACATCGATACTTCTCGGTTTCGTTTTTTCTGGGACGCACTGTATAATATTATATATATATATATATATACATATATATAGAACAAATAATTAATGTTAATATTACTCCGTCACGGTGATATAGAAATAATAATCAAAACGATTCTAGAAATACAAATCCTTTATGTTCTCTCCTTCATTATGACCGGCTTCATTTTCAATTCAATCGTCTCAATTATTATTTATATATAGACATAAACAGGGTGGCCTAATATAAACGGAATAGCAAACTTTCAATGATGTTGGGTCAAATTCACTGGTACAAGCAGTAGTATAATCTTTTCACATGAAAAGAAGATACCAGGATCGACAAAACTGGTAAAAAGTTTAATTTTGTTTTCGCGAGCATTATTTCCGGTATCAATAAAAATGCGTTTTAAAAATTCGCATAATCTCATGTCTTTATTACACAAGTCATTGAAAAGAAATAATGTTTGTGGAAAGTAATGTTTGTGTTAAATGTGATGTTTTGTCACAGCTTGTCCGAAGCTCAGGCAAAATAACCATTCATGAAACTGCCCAAAAATACAATCTTCTCTGCCAGCACTGCCAGTGATCCAAGCCATCCCTTCCCTCCTCCATATCCCCAAATGAATTAATCCCGTTTATATTACCGTTGAACCATACTGTGAAGCCGATATGCTTCGTGATTTTCTGCTTCAAGATGAAAGTGACGAGAACTCCGGATACTATGCTTTCACGTGGCTGAAGAGTGAACGGCATCCGATGGGTCGTCATGTCAAAGAAAGCACATTCTTCAAGTACCTAAGGGCATCAGAGACAACCATCAATTAACATCCCACGAAGTTAAAGGGATGTGTCATGGTCCATTCTAATTTAAAAGTGATATCATGAATCTCAGGACATGTTTGAATCGAGTTTCCCAAAATAATATTATAACGAGAGCCAAGTAAACCGCAAAGTAACTTCATGCATTGGTCCGCATGACGTTTGAATATCATAATCCAATCTTACTAGCGCTATCTCGAGTCAACTCGCTGTGACAATGGTTATCGCTTCCAGCCTTCTGTCTCCTGCCATAGTGCTGTATGCACGCTACCGTTATAGTGCTTTGTACACGCGAGCGCCCTATCGATTGGCTGATAACTTCACAGGAGCGAGCCACAGCTTAGCTGCGTTATGCGTGCACGCTCGCATTCGTAATAGCAGTTATTATTCATGCTCGTTGTACTGTGCTGAGTGCTTCGCACGCGCTATTGATCGCACCATCAGATTACCAGGTTATTTCAAAAAAACTTGGCGCAGGGGGGATTTGTGGCTTGGCACAATGGGGATTAGCCCTGTGCTGTATTCATTATGGCAGGATAAGAGTTAACTTTTATCCTGCCATAATGAATACATTGGTATTTGATTACACACTGTAGGCAAGTTCTTACCCTGTTTGACACCTCGTCTTCGTTTTCCAGATGTCTGACAAATAGAGCTCCCTTTCCCCAATATACACAGTACTGCTCACCAGGAAAGGCTACTTTGTAGTCCCGTATGGTATCCTGCAAAAGGTTGAACATAATATATAGATCAATATTGAAAGAATGATAATGACAATGATAATATTGATAATAATAATTGCAACAAATAACGAACAAATCTTAGAAATAATGCTGTTCTTTCAGAGGGTACTGCAATATACTCCAGCAAATGTCAGGTACTCAGTTACACCTTCGTGTAAATTATTGATTAATGTCTTACCAAAGAACGTTAGCGCCGGGTTAGCATTCGAACCCTCAACCCTTGGACTCAGAGTCAAGTGAATGAACGACTATACTAAGACACCTCCACAAAAAGGGGGAATTAATCTTTTTTTTATGGGTCTCGAAATGATTATCTACTCCATGATATATATATATATATATATATATATATATATATATGCGAAACGTTTATCAGGTTTGAATTATACATGTGAATTTTGTGAGTAGCTTTGAGGTCCAATTTCGTCTTTGTGCAATCAATTTTAAGTCAATTTCATTCAAATTCGTTGGATAGACAATCATGATCTTATAACGAACGAGGGATGTATTGGAATGAGGCTTTGACGAAATCGGTTGCAAAAGGGCAAAATTGCTTCGTGCAATTGTACGTTATCAGCCAAAGATGATGAAGGTGATTTAATTTGACAAAATTAGATGCCAAATGATGAAATATATGAAGTCCGAAAATGAATGCCCAAATAAGAAATTTATTATATGATAGATGCAGTACCGAAATTGAATGAGAAAAAATAATAATTACTCTTATATGTGCCAGAAATATAGCGAGCGGTTTATTCATAATAAAAATACCTCTTTCATGCTGTAGAAGTCGTCTTTAATGACAAGATAGATGCAGTTCAGCACGTCTCTGTATGTTGATAGGGGAACGTATGGCGTACAGATGAGCCGTTTACCGATGAAGTATCTCCTGATTAAGGAAATAATCCACCATTCCGAGAAATGGTCGATGTACAGAGTAAGGTGATTCTTTGCGACTACACACCGAGCAGCTTGGTCAGAAGCAGGAACTATCCTTGAAAATTCATCAGACTCTGTCAACAACAACAAAAAAGAGGGGACCGTGTTAATTTTGTTACGCAGTGAACTGTCAACGCTCAGGGATTTAGTATAACAAAGAAAGGAAAGTATTTTTGGTAAGGTTTGCAATTTTGTTGGAGGGTCATTGTTTATTTATGAGCAATGTCGTTAAAAAATGTCAACTGCTATTTGGTGATTGGCTATTAACAAACAGTTTTATGTATCAGATCATGCACAATTCCCCACGATCTTTCCACAAGAATCTGGAAAATGCCGGCTGTATGAACTGTGCGAATTATAAGTTATTCAAACACAAAGACTTAAGAAAAAAGTGAATTTCTATTCTAATAGAAGTTTATCAAGTAAAACTCAGTGAATAAGAAAATTCTGAGAGGAATATCAACATTGAAGTGAGGTCATATGATACCAAGAATAGTAGGGAAGGATTAATTTTGTGTGAAGATCTCTGTCATAATTGTGATGGGTTCGTCGTGGCAGTCAGGGGCTCTCTGCACTGTCACAACAAGAGAAAGGAATTTATATGGAAATACGGGATCTATGGTAAAAGGAAGATCTTACCAGTCCTTCGGGTGTATAGCAGAATCTCTGCCATGGCTGGGTTGGTGAAAATTGCGCTATGCGGGACCGTGACTTCCACCGGAGTTTTAAACTGAAGACCAGGAGGGGATAGCTTGAGCCCAACTGAGATGATAACTTCGTCTTTTTCCAGGTTTAAGTCAGGTGGAATGGTTGTCAATGCTTCTGCTGTGATATATTTGGCTCTGTCCAGATTGTCTGGTGAAAGTGGAACCTTGATGCTGTACTCGTCGAGACTAATAATCATTGTCTTTTCTGTGATGCTCCTCCTCGAGGAGCGAGAGATGTCTTGTGGACTGGTAAGATATGGATCGTATGGTCGGGAGTATGGGCGGGGCATTAAGCTAGGGAGAGCCTCACCACTAAAAGTACTGCGAAGGTAGTCAAAGTGGTCCTCTTCAAGCCCAATGAATGGCTTAACGATCTTTGTTGCTTCTCTATTTAAAAGATAGTCACGTATACCTCTATGTCCGCCATTGAAAGCAAGACGTAAAGGTGTCCAGTAATCATTAGAAAGTCTCCACTGGTCTGCCCCTTTACTAACAAGGTATTTGACAATATCAAGATGACCCTTGAATGATGCAATGTGAAGAGCTGTAAACCCATTTTTATCACAAATTTCAATGTCAGCGCCTTCGTTCACGATATACTCGACGGCTTCAAGATGGCCTTCTTGAGAAGCACAAAACAAGGGTGTCCTGTTGTTTTTATCACATTTGTCAAGCTGTGCCCCTTTCCTAACAAGGTATTTAACAATTTCAGCATGACCCTTGAATGATGCAATGTGAAGAGCTGTAAACCCATCTTTATCACCAACTTCAATGCCTGCGCCTTCGTTAACGATATACTCGACGACTTCAAGATGGCCTTCTTGAGAAGCACAAGACAAGGGTGTCCTGTCGTTTTTATCACATTTGTCAAGCTGTGCCCCTTTACTAACAAGGTATTTGACAATATCAAGATGATCCTTGAATGATGCTCTGTGAAGAGCCGTAAATCCATCGTTATCACCGATTTCAATGCCTGCTCCTTTGTTTACGAAATACTCGACGACTTCAAGATGGCCTTCTTGGGAAGCACAAGACAAGGGGGTCCTGTCAGTTCTGTCACATTTGTCTAGCTTTGCCCCTTTCCTAACGAGGGATTTGACAATATCAAGATGACCCTCCAGTGATGCTATATGAAGAGCTGTAAACCCATCTTTATCACCAATTTCAATGTCTGCTCCTTTGTTCACGATATACTCGACGGCTTCAAGATGGCCTTCTTGAGAAGCACAATACAAGGGTGTCCTGTCGGTTTCGTCATATTTGTCAAGCTCTGCCCCTTCGTTCACGAGAACTTTGATTACGTCAAGGTTTCCCCTAAATGAAGCCAAACTAAGTGCGGTCCAACCGTCGTCAGTGCTCCTATCCAGCTCTGCTCCTTGACTAGTTAGATATTTCACTCCATCAATATTACCAGTTTGTGATGCAGTATGTAGAGCTGTACATCCCCCTTTACCACACGTGTTAATGTTGGCTCCTTCTGTCAAAAGGTACTCTGCAATGTCAAGATGGCCATCGTCTAAAGCAAGGTTTAGAGGTGTCCAGTAATCATTAGCAAGTCTCCCTAGGTCTGCCCCTCTTCTAACAAGGCATTTGACAATGTCAAGATGACCCTCGAATGATGCTATGTGAAGAGGTGTAAACCCATCTTTGTCACCAATTTCAATATCTGCTCCTTCGTTCACTAACAGCTCTACCACATGAAGATGGCCTTTCTTCGAGCATAAGTGAACCGATGTCTGTAGGTTACAATCGACCACATTCACTTTTGCTCCATGATGGGTAAGGCATTTAACCGTTTGCAAATGTCCATTTTCCGAAGCAATGTGGAGGGCCGTCTTGCCAGACGCATCCGAGCAGTTTACATCAACTCCTCCCGAATCCTCTGACTTGTCTTCCGAGTCGATTAATGATTGTATCTTCAGGACGTCTCCTTTTGCTGCTGCTGAAAACAGTGCCATGTTAAACTTAACTCACACCCACAACGTTGTTCTCATTATGATATAACTGTGCTCTCCAAACATCATGTTAATAATTGTCATGTGACATTGAACTACTGTGTAAATCAGTACGTACCAATGATCTTTGGACTATTCTGAGGAGCAATCAAGCGTGATTATATTAAAGGAGTCCATTAATTGGACTTTGCACTCTGTTCCGTATTCGGCTTTAGAAGTCTGACTACTGTACTGTACAGCGTATTGCGACAATACAGTCCTATTGCCTTGCCATTTCTCAATATTTTGTGTGGGCCTGAAATATACCTGGTTTTAGATCTGCGCGAAAGAAAAAGAACATGGCGGATCAATATTTAATTACGCCTCATTCATAACCATTGCTAGGTTAATCTCCCCCCCACCCCCCTTCCCCACGCACCAAACACACACACACTCAAACACATCGAATACTAAGAAATATGAGAGAAAACAGGAGAAAGATAAAAAGACGAAAGGGACAGAGAATGATAAAGAATACAATCTCTACCATCGCTTTTCTTTAGCACCCTACATGTGTAATGCTGTGACAGGCCGAGGTAGAGTCCTCGCTTAATTTCTCTAGAATTGGCAGGATATACACCAAATTTGTCAGTATATCTTCATCAATTATGCATTATAAGATGCTAACAAAATGCTAACTATTCGTCTCTCTTCATGTTTATATGCACTTCATTCCCGAGCCCTATATTCGCTCAAAATTCATGAATTTGCAATATTATCATACTTTGTTGGTGAAGTAGATGAACTAACATCCTCGTTTTTGAAAATGAGTTTTTAAAATGAAATAGAGAAATTTAGATTCACGGATTGTTCAACTAACAGAAGATGCCAGACCGACTAAAGACCGGACACACTATTATATTGCCCCGAATCGCTGAGAATCGGTCGATTTGAAGTCGGTTTGGAGGTATGATTAATATCCCTGTCACACTGGCAAACCGACTTCGTACCGACTCCAAAACTTACTTTTGTTGGCCTATGTGGATAGTTTAATTGGTTGTCTGGTCTGGTCTGGGTGTGGATGTATTTGTATTTGATTTATGTAGTATTACAAAAAGATGGTTCACTTCAATTTTCTTTATGTATCTTCTTCTGGGGACTATAAATACTTAAATATCACCTTTATTTTTTTGTTCCATTCAGCAGACAATATTATGGATCGTGATTGTGATGTCACTGTCCTCCAAAGACAAGTTTTCGGAATTTATTATTGTTATAGTGATGAATTTTAACAATCTATCGTTTCTTGTTCCTTTCTTTCCTTTTCTTTTCTATCCCAGATATTTTTCTGAGTGCAAGGATAAATCTGCAGGTGTTATTTTGCAAGAAACATATGGAGTTTAATGTGGGATTGAAGTTGTTATTTAAGTCATGGTACTTTACACAGTATAGGTGTTCTTGTGTTGATTGATTCACATTTAGATTTGAAGGTACTTTCTTTAATTTCGGATCAAATCGGGATATATTGAACAGGGTTTAGAAATTATGATACATTGTAAATGTATATTTTCCAATGAGAGGAAAAGGGCTACAAAGGCTACAGTTTTTGCATGAATTTGAAAAGAGATTTGGATAATTTACGGGTAGAGTTATATAATAATAGGGGGATATTTTAATTTGATGAGTAGTCTGATATCGGTCTCATTTATATGATTGAGATATAAGTTGAGAAAGGATTGGTCACACATAAACATCAACAATTAAATCGGTCTGTGTAGAATAAAGTGTAGACCAGTTCGTAAACAACACAAATCGCCTCAAACATCCACATATATTCTAACTTTTGTACAAAGTAACCTAGGTCTTCCAATGTCAAATTGTATATACAAACTGGAGTACTGGATCCGAGAAAGTCATTGCTGAAGGTTCATTTGTGGGTTCATTTGTGGGTTGAAATACAATCCTGTCAATGTTTTTTTTTTTTATTAGACTTTTGTATTGATTGATTTAATTACGAACAGCAAATAAGTACTTTTCATTTTATACAACAATATTTATATGTACAAGAAGAGAAAATATTGGTTGGTAAAAATGGGTGGATAATAGCATATGTGCTAGTGCTAGACCCTAACGCCATACAGCTAAACAATGTATTTTGTACAAGTAACCTTCAGAAAACAAAACAAAAACGTAGAAATTAATTTACGATTGCAATCAATACTTAAAAAATATATAACTTTAACAATGTCTTACAAGATACAAACTGATGATATGAAATATAATTTTTGTACACATACAGACTATTTCATTTGTTCAACAAATGTGTTGTAACAGAATCTGACATTAAAGGTAATCAAGCAACTAATCACAAGAGACAATGAAAATCGACCATGTGTCGTTCTAAATTTTGGCAGACGTAATTGTTGACCTTCTGTTTGCCCGGTGGAGTAGCTATACTCTAGAATATCACAGTAATCTATCAAAATATGAGACAAACTTATATGAAACAGATCAAACATGAAAGTAGTGGAGCTGTATAAGTTCTTCACTCTCTAAATGAAAAAAGCACGAACTGCCATTTTCCGTGAATACAATGTTTTTAATATAATATGCTTCCCCACACCTGTGTGGTTTTATCCACGTTTTATATGATAATGGATAATGTCAAAGTACTCTACTTTTCGTCCTGATACACTAATTAGTGGCAACATCAACCTCTTTGATTTCCTATCCAGATATGTTCAGTTTACCATTTAATACCTAGTTTTACTCTTTCTACTTATCAACATGAAAAACGTTTTCATTGAATTGAGGTTTTTAGCAATGCAACAATCTTTCTGTGTGTTGTTCAATACTTCATCCACATAAATTTCGCCCTGGTCAGCTGGAAAAGTATGAATTATGTTAGGATCATCGGCAAACAGCCGCAAATTGAAATAATTAGTTACTGATGGCAGATCAATTATATAAATATAAAAAACAAAGTTGGCCCTAGTACTGATCCTTGTGGAGTACCACATCTTATCTTATATCTTATGGATAACGTTTAACCACATTGAACAATCTGTTTCTAAGATTGTCCTTAAACCATGCAAAAGGTAAAACTCGATTGCCATAATTAGAGAGTTTTGCTAGTCAGTATATTTAGATTAATGGTTTAAAATTTGCTTTCTTAAAATCGATGAATATGCCAAGAGTGAATCTCACTTATTCGTTCATGTAAATGCAAGCAATATAATAATCTTGATGCAACGAAGCATATTACAAGAGGGGAAGAGTTTACACACTTACGGGTATAACGTACTTAAAATTGAATAAGGTTTACGCAATATTGGGTAGTAATAATTTACCCAGCAAACAATTCTTTAACCAATGTTTGGTCAATTTTTTAGTCCTGAATTATTCTCATATTTTAACCCAACGCTGGATTAAGACATTTTTGTAAAAAAAAGTGGTTTAAAAAAGAAAATTTGGCTGAGATCTAAGTTTTCTTTCAAACATGATTTAAGACCCTGGATAGGACTTATAGTATACCTTTATTATGTTACGAGCAAATCTATTGATTTGGTATGTTAAAACCAAATGACAGGTAGTTTGACAGATTTCAACAACCATATAGTGCTATGTTCATTGGTTGTATGAATAAAGAGGCATAGACCCTGGATTAAAGGGTGATATGGAACAGATTGAGCCTGTTCTCTAATCACTGGAGTCTGTGTCATCATCTTCCATTTGATCCTTCCGAGGATCAGCTGACTTTGTTCTCTCAAACGCATAATTCTCGCAGAGCTCTTGACAATCTCCACGATTCATGCGTTCGAACGCCTTGGCCAAGCCCCCAAGGTTCTGAATCTTCTTTTGACTCTCTGCAAGTACGAGTAGTTCTTCAGTCGAATTCTTGCACTGCTCCAGTGATTGTATGTAGTCTCCAAGTCCCAGCTCACTGGCAAGACCCCTCCAGTCATCAAAAACTGGGCTTTCTCTGTTCAACCGGCAACGCAACTCATGCTGTAGCCTAGGAGGTACTGTGGAAGCAATGGGAACAGGGGGAGAGGCAACAGTATTTCCTTGAGTATTATTCAATTGAACCTGTTGGAAGCTGAAATAGAAGTTTCCAGAACGCTGGTGCATTTGATCTTCTAACATTTTTGGACCCAATTCTTTGAAAACGTGTTTCGCCAATGCTGGTAGGGCTAAGACTCCCATTGTACCCTCTGCTGCAGGCTCTCCCGGATGGACGGGCACTGTCGATGATGTCGGAGCTTAAAACAAAACGAACAAAAAGAAGATATGACGTAAAGCAATTACATACTTCAAATTTTCAGCATGTAAAGGAAACTTTAAGTGGATATCACAATATGCTCTTCTAAAGGTCTTTAAAGGGATAGTTGAGTTCTGTTGCAGATGGCGCTACACAAAATAATTTTGTTGTGAGATTATGAAAAACTGAGTGTCAAATTTGAAAGAAAATACAATTTAAATGACAAAATCATCTTTGTTTGATCAAAATCGGTTCAGAGACGGCTGAAATATCCATAAATATAACGATTTCTAATATTTGTGTTGCCATCACAAATATTAGATAATTTAAAACAGCCGTTGAAAAAACGAAATAGCACCCTTTACGTCGTATTTCAGCCAATGCCGATGTTGGCAATTGTGTTGGCATTTTCGTGTTGGTTATATTACGCACAACCAGGCGGCCCATGTATTTTTTTAGTCAAATTAAATAATTAAATAACGGTGACCGTATTTTTTTAAAAGTGGAGCTGAATTGGTATGATCTTATTGGCTAAATTTCACAAATTTTGGGGTCTATAATTGCCTTCATAGCAATTTTAGGTTCTAAAAGGGAACTAGAAATGTCATAAGAATAAGAGCAACAACGATGCACGTTGAAGGCATTTGCGGTCTGAAAAAAACAACTCAATATCCCTCAAAATAGTATTACCCCGGTTATGTTCTAGCAACCGTTTCAGGTACCACACCCACTTAGTACACATTGGTTTAATGTATAGATTAATGTTTTGCCAAAGGATTTCGTTCGTTACTATCTGTAACATAAAATTTAATTTCAGTAACTATTCGCCTTGAAGTTACGATTGATTGAGGAGATAAGATTAATTTTTGGGAGATACAATTGACTTTTTGTTGCAGAGCCGAGAACACGACTTACCTTTCAGCTCCTCACCAATAGCTCCTGTCTCTGTTACTTGGTAGGCATGTTCACATGGCGGTGACTCTATGGATGGTGGAGTCAACGGTCTAGGTCTTGTAAGGACTTCAGTAGGCCTACTTCCGTCTGAAATAAAGCAACGTAAAACAAGCTTTTAGAAAATGATTAAACCAGACTCAGACCTGTGCTGTAAAGAACTCTGACTGATCCGTTATATTTCGCATGTTGACCCTCGAATTATATTGTATTCATTTGGTTTAGTGACACGATGGAGATAAAATCATGGAACATGAAGCGAATATTGTTCAATTGAAAGAGTAAATATTATACGGTTTAGAAAAACATTGATAATACATTACAGGATATTTAAAACAAAGGCCAATTACAAGAATATAGGCCGCAGTATCGGTTCCAGAGCCCCCCTCAAAAATACATGTATAAAATTAATGATTGCTAGAAGACCCAATCACCTGCGCCCTCCAAAAAATAACATAATATTTGTACATGTATTCCTCCAGAACCGTTCCTGATAGGACATATAGGGTGCGTTTATTGACCAAATTTTTGCCTAGAATCAGGTTTCTCAAACGTCTTTCAGGCAAATTTTGAAGGTGATAAACGCAAAGCCTTTTTTAAACGTCTTTAGATATGGGCATATATAAAGACGCAAAAAGGTGTGTTTTGAATGTGACATACAGCCAGAATCACGATTCTGAGACATGATAAACGCAAAGCTGTTTTGAACCCCACATACAAATCGGACCTTCCCCGGCTAATTACCGGTTCAGCAATAGATAGTGCGCACCATGTGCTATGCCCTAGTTGACCTCCGAGCTACTCTCTGCTTCCCGGGTCAAACGGCACAAAGCAGCTGCGCAGAGACAAGGCCTTATTTTGAATCGCGAAGAGACGATAAACGCGACATCCCGAAAATCACATTCGTATAGTGGGGTTCGATAGTGGGGTTCGACAGTGGCGTTCGATATGTACATATCTAGTGGCAAGACCCGATAAACGCACCCTATAGTCTTACCCTTTGTATCTGCAGGCTGAGGTGATGTTGAACCTATCGTTTCAAGATGATGCTCGCTTCTTGTCTGCTCTTCGTGGAGCTGAGGTGCTGAAAATGCAATAGTCAATCAAAATCAAATCAGAATAGCACAAATATAATGTTATTTTTTCGATGTCGTTAAAATCGTCTCTCTACAATAAGGAAATTGTTTCATATAACAAGCTCGCCGACTTCTTATTGAAAGCGTGTTATATTTGTACACACGTTTTTCACTTGTACCCATGACAGTTTCGTAAAACGATGCCCTGCATATCAAAACCAAACAAAGATTTAATATATTTGTTGTTTAAATCTTACATTTGGATGTTCTCCGTCCAACATCAGTTGGTTCAGCTTTGCCTTTGGACGATGCAGATCCTGTCGGGGTTGATTGGGTAACTGGATTCTCGTCGGGGACATCTAAATTGTGAATACATGATATCAAAGTGATGAGAAGCGATTAGCCTAAAATGATACTTTTTCGAAATAGGAGTAACTTGCCATGGTTCTTTTGCTACCCTAAATGAAATATTAAGCATTGCACGTAAACAAATTGTACATTTAACATATATATATATATATATATATACCTACATGCTGGACCAGTATAAACGCACTAGCTACTTCCAATGATGTGGGGTGAAATTCAATGGTACCAGTGGTGTAGAATCTGTTCACATGAAAAAATAGTGCCAGGATTGACAAAACTGTTAGAGAGTTATTTTTTTGTTTTGGGGAGCATTATGTTGAGTTTCAATAAAAATGCGTTAAAAAATTCGTGTAAACTCACGTCTTTCTCAGTACACAAGTCATTAACAATTATCTCAAATGAAAGAAATAATGTTATTGGAGTGTTATGTTTGGATTTAATCTGAAGATATGTTACAGCTTGTCCGAAGCTCAGGCAAATAACCATTCCTGAAACTGCACAAGAATACGATCTTCTCTGCCAGCACTGCCAGTGGAAGTCTTTAAACCACCCTTCCCTCCCCCTCCCCTCCACCGAAAGGAATTCATGCTCTTGATATTACCGTTGTACTGTATTGGGAAGGTGATCTTCTTCGTGATTTTTTGCTTCAAGATGAGAGTGACGAGAACTCTGGATACTATTTGTTCACGTGTCTGAAGATTGAACGGCATGCGATGGGTCGTCATGTCAAAGAAAGCACATTCTTCAAGTTCCTAAGAAAATCAGAGATAACCATCAATTAATACACTACGAAGTTATAGGGAACGGTGCCGTTGACGTAATTTAAAATTTATATCTTGAATTATGACCCATGTTTGAATCGAGTTTCCTGAAATTATATTATAATGAGATGGTGTTGTGCAATGAACAGTACGCTAAGGCAGAAAGTTCATCAGTTCGGTATCGATTTAAGAAAGCTCTATATCTTTGGTAATGTAAAAAATATATATATTAGGACCTGCAGAATAGGTACCGGACGATTCGTTTGTCAGGATAATTTACTTCAGGGGCAAACAACAGTAACAATTATATTGGGATTGTTACCTCCTTTGACACTTCCTCTTTGTTTTCCAGATGTGTGACAGAAAGGGGTCCTTTTCCCCAATATACACAGTACTGCTCACCAGGAAAGGCTACCTGGTAGTCTCGTATGGTATCCTACAAAAGGTTGAACATATATGGATCCATATTGACACAATGATAATGACAACAATAGTAATAATAATAATAATAGTTGCAATAATTGCAATAATGATGTTCTTTCAGAGGGCACTGCAATGTACTGCAGCAATTACAAGGGACTCAGAAACACCTGGGTGGTAAAAATAAATGATCCTTTTATGAGTCTCGAACTAATTATTTACTTCAAGATGCGAAATGTTTATCGGGTTTGAATATTATATCTTATCTGAGATTTTTTTTTGATAATTGTTGTGACCACCCCCGTCCCCCCCCCCCCCCCTCTTCATCCGTGCACGGACCCCTCGAAAACGTTACACAAAAAAAGTATTGATATCGTAACCACTAGAAGAACGGGGACACACAAAAAAGTTATTTCAATGAACAAGGTAAAAAAAACTTTTCGTCCTAATTCCAGTGTTTGCTATACAAACTAAAATATAATATATATATTGAAGTTGCCATGGACTTACTAAAGGATTTCCTGTCCATTTTAGCATTTATTTAACTCAATTTTTTTCAGCTAAAAACATACCGAACTGTTAACTAATGATTAATCTACCTCTTTCATGTCGCAGAAGTCGTCTTTAATATTGAGCAAGATGTAGTTCATGACGTCTCTGGATGTTGACAGGGGAACGTATGGCGTACAGATGAGCCGTTTACCGATGAGGTATCTCCTGATTAAGGAAATAATCCACCATTCCGAGAAATGGTCCAAGTACAGAGTCAGGTGATTCTTTGCGACTACACACCGGGCAGCTTTGTCAGAAGCAGGAACTATCCTTGAAAATTCATCAAACCCTGTCAACAACAACAAAAAATAGGGGACCGTCTTAATTTTGTTACGCAGTGAACTGTCATACTCTGGGATTTACTTTCAGAAATAAATACAGAAAGTATTTTTGTAAGTTTTGCGGGTTGGAGGACATTACAACATGTCAATTGCTTTTTGGTGATTGGCTATTAACAAAATATTTCATGCATTAAATCATTCTCATAATTCCCTTCGATCTTTCCACAAGAATCTGGAAAATTGCGGCTGTATGACTGTGCGACTTATAAGTTATTCAAACACAAAAACTGAAAGAAAAAAACATTAAAGTGAATTTCTATTCTATTACAAGTTTATCAAGTAGAACTCAGTGAATAAGAACATTCTGAGAGGAATATCAACATTGAAGTGAGGTCATATGATACCAAGGATAGTAGGGAAGGATAAATTTTGTGTGAAGATCTCTGTCATAATTGTGATGGGTTCGTCGTGGCAGTCAGGGGCTCTCTGCACTGTCACAACAAGAGAAAGGAATTTATATGGACATATGGGATATATGGTAATAGGAAGATCTTACCAGTCCTTAGGGTGTATAGCACAATCTCTGCCTTGTCTGGGTTGGTGAAAATAGCGCTATGCGAGACCGTGACTTCCACCGGAGTTTTAAACTGAAGACCAGGAGGGGATAGCTTGAGCCCAACTGGGATGATAACTTCGTCTTTTTCCAGCTTTAAGTCAGGTGGAACGGTTGTCAATGCTTCTGCTGTGATATATTTGGTTCTGTCCACATCGTCTGGTGAAAGTGGAACCTTGATGCTGCACTCGTCGAGACTAATATTCATTGTCTCTTGTGTGTTGCTCTTCCTGGAGGAGCGAGAGCTGTCTCGTGGACTGGTAAGATATGGATCGTATGGTGAGGAGTATGGGTTGGGCATGAAGCTAGGGAGAGCCTCACCACCAATAGTACTGCAAAGATAGTCATTGTGGTCCTCTTCAAACCCAATGAATGGCTTAACGATCTGTGTTGCTTCTCTATTTAAAAGAAAGTCATGTATACCCAGATGGCCGCCTTGAAGAGCAAGGCCTGAAGGTGTCCTGTACTCATTAGCAAGTCTCCGCAGGTCTGCCCCTTTACTAACGAGGTATTATACAATATCAAAATGACCCTCGAATGATGCTATGTGAAGAGCTGTTAACCCATCTTTATTAGCAATTTCAATGCCTGCTCCTTTGTTCACGATATACTCAACAAATTCAAGATGTCCTTCTTGAGAAGCATAAGACAAGGATGTCCTGTGGGTTTTGTCACATTTGTCAAGCTGTGCCCCTTTCCTAACAAGGTATTCGACAATATCAAGATGACCCTTGAATGATGCTAGGTGGAGTGCTGTAAACCCGTCTCGATTACAGTTATCAATATTTGCTCCTATGTTCAGTAAGACCTCGACAATATCCAAATGGCCCCCTTTTGTTGCAAGACACAAGGGTGTCATCCCACTCTTGAGTGCTTTGTCAACCTCTACCCCTTCGTTAACGAGAACTTTGACAATTTCAAGGTGTCCCCCAAATGAGGCCAGACTAAGTGCGGTCCAACCATCGCCAGTGCTCCTATCCAGCTCCGCTCCTTGACTGGTTAGATATTTCACTACATCAATATCACCAGTTTGTGATGCAGTATGTAGAGCTGTACATCCACCTTTACCACACGCGTTAATATTGGCTCCTTCTGTCAAAAGGTACTCCGCGATGTCAAGATGGCCACCGTCTAAAGCAAGGTGTAGAGGTGTCCAGTTATCATTAGCAAGTCTCTCCAGCTGTGCCCCTTTACTAACAAGGTATTTGACAATATCAAAATGACCCTCCAATGATGCATTGTGAAGAGCTGTAAACCCATCTTTGTCACCGATTTCAATATCTGCTCCTTTGTTCACTAACAGTTCTAGCACATGAAGATGGCCTTTCTTTGAGCATAAGTGAACCGATGTCTGTAGGTTAGCATCGATTACATTCACTTTTGCTCCATGATGGGTAAGGCATTTAACTGTTTTCAAATGTCCGTTTTCCGAAGCAATGTGGAGCGGTGTCTTGCCAGACGCATCCGAGCAGTTTACATCAACTCCTCCCGAATCTTCTGACTTGTCTTCTGAGTCGATTAATGATTGTATCTTCAGGACGTCTCCTTTTGCTGCTGCTGAAAACAGCGCCATGTTAAACGTTATTCACACCTACAACGTTTTTCTTATTATGATATTACCGTGCTCTCCAAACATCAAGTTACTTATTGTCATGTGACATTGAAATACTGTGTAAATTAGCCCGTACCCTTAAGTAGTGTTATATATTTGGACTATTCTGAGGTGCGTGATCATAGCGTGATTAAAGCACTACATGAATTGGACTTTGCATTCATATCCGTATTCGACTTCCGGAGTCTGACTACTGTACTGTACAGTGTATTGCAACAATACAGTACTATTGCCTTGCCATTTTTCTGTATTTGTTTGTACTGAAATATACCTGGTTTTAGATCTGCGCGAAAGAAAAAGAACATGGCGGATCAATATTGAATTACGTCTCATTCATAACCATTGCTAGGTTGATCCCCCCCCCCCACGCACACAAACACACACACACACACTCAAACACATCGAATACTAAGAAATATGAGAGAAAACAGGAAAAAGAGAGAAAGACGAAAAGGACAGAAGAAAATAAATGAATACAAACTCAACCAAACTCGCTTTTCTTTAAAGTAGATATTCATTGATTTTAAAAACTAACTTTATTTTCATTATTGCAAAGTTGAAACTTTGATTCGACAAGGCTATCAAAATTCAATGCTTGGAAACATTCGAATTAATGATTATTATAAATTACAAAACGCTTAAATACAGCCCTGGCATAGCACCTGAAGAGCTCTCCGAATGCTGCTGAGATGTTTGAGATCACAGTATGGACATGACTTGCACAAGCAGACGATGCCCCATGACATCTCACACATTTTCAGTGCCTGTGTTTTATATCTTCTCTTGAGTTCTTTCTCTTACTTCACTACCGTCAGGCTAAATGTATAATCTATTGCCTCACTCTAAACCCCGCGCACGGTTTTATTTTGATGACAAATGCAGCGATACAAAAATAAAGGAATTTGTCGCTTGTAAACAAAATAAGACGCCATTGTATATTCAGCTGCACACACCGGGGTATGTTCGGCGTTTCAAGAGGGAACAAATGCCGTTCTTAATATCATTTTGGGGGTTTTTCAATCTGAAAGTCTGGTTTCTTTGATTGTTAATTAACCCCTATCCTGTGTATTTACAAGCAAAAGATTTTGGGCCATATCCCCTTCTGAATGGTTTGACATGCCATTACATTTATATACACTAAACTCATTATAATTTGAGAAATAATAGCTTTGCAATTATGTTCATTCTCTATGGGATGTCGTCTGCTTGGGCAGTGTTGGTCCATATAGTGACGTCATTGAAACATCGGGTTTTTTTTCCGGCGAATCTCTCGTATATCCTAGCTGCTATGAAGGTGGTTGTATTTTTATTTTTTATAAATCACCAGATATGTAGTTGGCCTAAAACGTGTACGATGGCCATTTGTTAGCTTACCAGTTTCTAGTGATATATTAGTTGACATATTTGTGATTTTCTTTGAATTTCACCTTTAACACTCTACATGTGTAATGCTGTAACCTGCTGATGTAAAATATTCGCTTCATTTTTCTAGAAGTGGCAGAATATAAACCAAATTTGTCAGTATATTTCCATCAATAATAAGCATTATAAGATGCTAACAAAGTGCTAGTCATTCGACTTTCTCCATGTACATATATTATGCTCTTTGCTCAAAATGTATTACTTTCATAATTCTCATATTGAATTCATTCTCAGAATTTTGTTTAGTACAAAAAATGGACTATCATCCTATATCTTGAGAATGAGTTCTAAAAATAAAATAGACACATTTTGATTCATGGGTGGTTCAACTGACAGAAGATGCCAGACCAACAACAGACCGGACACACTATAACATTGCCCCGAATCGCTGAGAATCGGTCGATTTGAAGTCGGTTTTCGAGGTATGATTAATACCCCAGTCACACTGGCAAACCGACTTCGCATTGAATCCAAAGAGTCCAAATTGATTTATTTTTGCCTATGTGGATAATGTTATCGGTTGTCTGGTCTGGGTGCACGTGGATGTCTTTGTATTTGATTTGTCGTATTACGTATTACAAGATAAGGTTCACTTCTATATTTCTTCGAGGATCTTTTCGGTGGACTACAACTAATTTAATATCACCTTTATTTTGTATTCTATTAATAAGACAATGTAATGATTTGTTATTGTTGTGTCACTGTCCTCCAAAGTGTTCAGAATATATTATTTTTGTGGAGATAGATTTTGATAAACTATCCATGTCGTTTACTTTTCTTTTCTTAAATGAAAAAGGAATCAGAGAAAAGAACCAAAGATCCCATATATTTTCTGAGTGCAAGGATAAATATGCAGATATTGTCTTATTGCAAGAAACATATAGTACTTCTGATATAGAAAATACTTAGTTTAATGTGGGATGGAAATTGTTATTTTAGTCATTATAGTACTTTACAAAGTAAAGGTGTTTTTGTGTTGATTAATTCACATTTAGATTTGAAGGTTCTCTCTTTAATTTCAGATCAAATCGGGAGATACATTCTAATGAAAGATATTTAACATGGTTTAGAAATGATGATACATTGTAAATGTATATTTTCCAGAACAAGGAAAGGTGTTTACAAAGGCTAGAGTTTTTGCCTGAATTTGAAAAGAGATTTGGATAATACGGGTAGGGGAAATGAGATAATTATAATATGAGGATGTTTTATTATGATGAGTAGTCTAGTAGCGGTCTCATTTATTTGATTGAGATATAAGTTGAGAAAAGATTGGTCACACATAAACATCAACAATTAAATCGGTCTGTGTAGAATAATTTGTAGACCAGTTCGTAATTAGCACATGGTTCAAATCACCTAAAACATCCTCAGATATCTAACTTCTGTACAAAGTAACCTAAGTCTGCCCATATCAAATTGTATACAAACTGGAGTACTGGATCCGAGAAAGTCGTTGCTAAAAGTTCATTTGTGGGTCATCTGTGGGTTGAAATACCCTTACTATACCTTTAATTCAGTATTCCGAAAATCAGAAATTTTCAGAATATCACCCCAACATGTATTGCTTGATGGTATGAAATATATATTGCCCCTAGAATGGTCAAAACCCTATGGCGCTGACTTTTTAAAATCATTGCCAAGAATCGGGTAATTCTCTAAAACAACCAGCAGCTACCTACATGCAATTTAATTTTAATAATAATAATAATAATAATACATAACATTTATTAGGCGCTTAATACTGATGTTTCTAAGCGCACAGTGTTTAAGAGCGTATGCTGATTAGCGTTCACTTTGTTACCAAATACACACACGCATGATACATGTAATAATCTCAACTATTTATTCTCTTTCTGCCAAAATTATTTGTGTATGAAACCCTTGACTGATGAAGCATTGAGAGCTCTACAGAGTGAGTCAGAAAAAAATGTCCCATTTTGTAAAAGTTGTATTGTTTGAAGTTATTTAATCGTGGATTTCATGATATGTCTTGATTTTGAATCTCTGCATGCATGACTGAACATCAGACATTCTTTACAAGACTGCCAGATCTCACTTGCGCCAAGTAGCTAGGTGAGGAATAAAATAGTGTTTTGAACACAGACTGCCAGACAGACAAGGCCCACCCAAACTGTTACTTTTTGTCGGGAATTCTTCTTCTCGTACGAAAAGTTGAGTGGCCGCTGTCTTCTTGGAGCGTATTGGCGGATGTTGTGCTTTATGATGTTGATGATAATGATGAAGATTAAGATGATGACAATGATGATGATGATGATGACATGATGGTGGTAGTGAATTTGTACTAAAGGGAAATATTGTCAGGGCTATGCCACTTAAACATTCAGCGATCTTGATAAAAACCATTGCTTAATCAGAAAAGGGGAAATTATGAAACAATTGTCACGGTGTGTGCTGTGTGTGCGTGTGTGCGTGTGTGTGAATGTATGTGTGTGTGTGCGTGTGCCTTTGTGTGTGTGTGTGTGTGTGTGTCTGTCTGACTGTCTTTGTTCAATGCACTGTTTTATTCCTCACCTAGTAACTTGGCGCAAGTGAGATTTGGCAGTCTTGTAAAGATTGTCTGATTTTCAGTCATGCATGCAGAGATTCAAATAAAAATGGTACCTAAATGTACTAGGAGGATAACTCTATCAAGACATATCATGAAACCCATGATTAAATATTCATACTTCAAACATTACGGCCCGAATTCACAAAGCAAGGTTTAGCTCAGACCAAGGTTTAAGTTTAAACCTCCTTTTGTTTCGCCAAACCTCCTTTTGTTATTTATAAACCTGGTTTGTAAATAACAAAAGGAGGTTTGGCGAAACAAAAGGAGGTTTAAACTTAAACCTTGGTCTGAGCTAAACCTTGCTTTGTGAATTCGGGCCAACAACTTTTAAAAAGTGGGACATTTTTTATGACTCACTCTGTATAGGACCGCGTTCCAGTCAATGCCCTTTTTGAATGACTGGTATTCTAACGTCATTCGGCGTGCAAATATGTAATTTCTTTTCAAACTGAGATTCTCACAATATAATCAATTTCATTCGATTTAATTTATTTCAAACACAAATAAAAACACATATCATATAAAATATATAATATAATATGCTATCCATAATACATTGTATGTAGGAGTGCCCCATGGAAGAAGGCACTAAGGAGAAAAACAGAAAATACTGATATTTTTGTACCCAACAAACGAAAGAATTGTCCACGAATACATTACAATCCATTGACCAAATTGCTAATTTAAGATTCGCATATATATTTTTCAAACATTCATAGCTGCTTTATTATTTAATTGATTTATTCAAACGTTTGCAATCATGAGTTTCTTATTTTTCTGCATTCACACAAAATTAATGAACTTATAACAGAGGAACGCCTATCATACCTATCTATAACGAATATAATCATGATATACATACAAGTTCAATTTATCCAATGCAATTAAAAAATATGTATGTACATAAAGTATACATAAATAGTTTGATAAGTACGGAGAAGAATACACGTCGAATAAAGGTAACATAAAAGATGAACCCCTTTGTAATAAACGTTTTAATGAAAAGTATGTCACTACGCAAAACATAATAATGTTCAATTTTTATGAGGGATCCCCTTTAATTTGGCAGATTTCTTCCTTCCTTAGTTGTCTTTTTTATAAAGATTTTGTGTCTTTCATATATATATTTTGTTTTTTAATGAAATTAAAAAAAGGATACTCCATATGAAAGGCAATAAGATCGCTGGTCTTGCCTTGCTCCTGGCCACAGGAGCTCATTGTTTTCATTATCTTAAACAAAATATTAAATCTAACAACTGTGGTTCCTTCTAGATGCTTTCAAATATTCAATTCATTTCATTTGATGTGATTTGAGTTGATGTTAATTCACTTCCATATACATGTACATCTTTTTTCTGGTTACAATCCTGCCAATGTTTATTATTTTTATTAGATTTTTGTATTTGATAGATTTATTTACGAACTGCAAATAAGTACCATTTTATTAATACATATTTTTATGAACAAGAAGAGAAAATATTGGTTGGTAAAAATGGGCGGATAAAAGTGTATGTGCTAGTCGACTCTAACGCCTTATGCACATCTCAACAATGTATTTTGTACAAGTAACTTTCAGAAAAAAAAAAAAAAACAAAGAAATTAATGTAATATTGCAATCAATACTATAAAAAATTATAACTTTAACAATGTCTTACAAAATACAGAATATAATTTTTGTACACATACAGACTATTTGCATGGAGTTTTGATTCATGATTTGTTCAACAAATGTGTTGTAACATCATCTGACATTAATAGGTAATCAATACACTATATATCAACATATAAGACGAACTTTTATTAAACAGATCAAACATGAAAGTAGTTAGGCTGTATGAGTAATTCACTCTCTAAATGAAAAAAGCACGAACTGCTATTTTCTGTGAATACAATATGCTTCTTAATAGGCTAACCTTATATTGCTTCCCCACACCTGTGGGGTTTTATCCACGTTTTATATGATAATGGATAATGTCAAAGTACGCCTAGGAACAAAATGTTACAATCCTGATACACTGATTTACATAACGAATATGACTATTCCATGGCAGACGTCTATCATAAGTGGCAACATCAACCTCTTTGATATCCTATCAAGCTATTTCCAGTTTACCATTTATACCTTTTTTTACGAATACTACTTATGAACATCAAATAACTTTGATTGAACTAGTTGTAAGTTTGTAAGCAATGTACCAATTTTTCTGTGTGTTGTAAATTATTTCATTCACATTAATTTAACACTGGTCAGCTGGAAAAGTATGAATTATGTTAAAATCATTTGCAAATTAACAGCAATAAATTGAAATAATCAGTTAATGATGGCAGATCATTAAGAGTTGGCCCTAGTACTGATCCTTGTCGAACACTACATCTTATCTTATTCCATTCAAACAACTGTTGACCACATTGAACAATATGAGATCTGCTACTGAGATAGTCCTTAAACCATGCAAGAGGTAACCTCGAGTGGCATTATAAGAGAGCTTAGCTAGTAGTATTATGATTCAATGTGTCAAAATTGCTTTCTTAAAATCGATGAATATTCCAACAGTGAATCTCACTTCTTCGTTCTGTTAAAAGCAATCTTGATGCAGCGAAGCAGATAATAAGAGGGTAAGCGTCTACACAATAGGTATAATGTACTCCAAATTGAATAAGGTTTACGCAATATTGGGGAATAATATACCCGACAAACATGCAAATATCCTCTTTAACTAATGTTTAGTCACTTTTATAGGCCGGAATTGTGCTAATATTTAAACCTGACGCTGGATTCAGACTTTTGTCCATAAAAGCAGGTTCAAAAAGGAAATAGGTCTGTCATTCTAAGTTTTCTTTTAAACATGATTTTTATACCCTGAATATGGCTTAAATAAATCAGGGGAATACGACCTTAAAGTATACCTTTATTATTCTTCGAGCAAATCCAATGATTGTGTTTTTAAACCAAATGACAGATAGCTGAATAATTAGTGGCGGACTACAACAACCATAAAGTGCTGTTTTTATAGGTTGTCCAAATAACGAGCCATAGACCCTGCATTGAGGGGTGATATGGAACAGATTAAGTCTGTTTTCTAATCACTGGTGTCTGTGTCATCATCTTCCATTTGATCCTTCCACATTGTTCTCTCAAACGCATAGTCCTCACATAGCTCTTGACAATCCCCACGATTCATGCGTTCGAACGCCTTGGCCAAGTCTCCAAGGTTCTGAATCTTCTTTTGACTCTCTGCAAGAACGAGTAGTTCTTCAGTCGGATTCTTGCACTGCTCCAGTGATTGTATGTAGTCTTCAAGTCCCAGCTCATTGGCAAGACCCCTCCAGTCATCAAAAACTGGGCTTTCTCTGTTCAACCGGCAACGCAACTCATGCTGTAGCCTAGGAGGTACTATGGATACTTTATAAGAGCGTGTAAAGGAAATAAGCGTATATCACAATTATATGTGCTTGCAAAGTACTTAATATATTATTAACCCGTTCAAGTTCCAGTAACCATTTCAGGTAGCCTACCTACTTTTACACATCGGACAAGTGTAGCATATATAGATTGATGTTTTGTCAAAAGGGTGTTTGTTCGTTACTATCTGTAACATAACATCAAATGTCACCTTAAATTTACGATTGATCGAGGAGATAAACTTAATTTTTTGGAGGTACAATTGAAATTTGTGTTGTTACGGAGCCCAGAACATGACTTTATCTTTCAGCTCCTTACCAACTGTCTCTGTCTCTGTTTCCAATTCATGTGTGACTTGGTAGTCATGTTCACATGACGGTAACTCTATCGATGATGGAGTTAATGGCCTAGGCCTTGTAAGGACTTCAGTAGGACTACTTTCATCTGAAAAAAGCAACGTAAAAAAAGCTTTTAAAAATGATTAAAACCAGACTTCGCCCTGTGTTGTAAAGAACTCTGACTGATCCGTTATCTATCGCAAGTCGACCCTCAAATCGTCTCTTTACAATGAGGAGATGTTTTCATATAACAAGCTCGCCGACATCCAATTGAATGCGTATTAATTTTGACACACGTTTTCCACTTGTACCCATGACGGTTTCGTTGAAGGATGCTCTGCATATCAAAAAGGAAAGTAGTATTAATATATATTTTTTCTAATCTTACATTTGGATGTTCCCCGTCCAACATCAGTTGGTTCAGCTTTGCCTTTGGACGATGCAGATTCTCTCGGAGTTGATTGGGGACTTTGATTCTCATGCAGCACATCTAAATTGTGAATACATGATATCAAAGTGATGAGAAGCGATTAGCCTGAACTGATAATTATTCCAAATTAGAGTCTCTTGGCACGATGCTTTAGCTACACCAAATGAACTGTATAGCATTGCACGTAAAAATAATGTACATTTAATATAAATAATATTTACATACATACAGGCTTGCCCAATGTATACGCATTAGCATACTTCTAATGATGCGGGGTCAAATTCACTGGTACCAGCAGTAGTAGAATCTTTTCACATGACAAATTTGTATCAGGATCGACAACACTGGTAAAGAGTTCATTTTTGTTTTCAGGAGCATTTTTGTTCAGTATCAATAAAATTGCGTTTTTTAAATTCGTAAAAGCTCACGTCTTTCTTACACAAGTCATTAAAATCGCCTGAAAAGAACAATGTTTGTGGAATGTTATTTTGTGTTAAATCTGCTGTTTTTCTCAGCTTGTCCGAAGCCTAGGAAAATAATCATTCCTGAAACTGCACAATAATACCTTTATCTCTGCCAGCACTGCAGCAATCCCCACCCCCCAAAAAAGGAATTCATGCCCTTGATATTACCGTTGTAGAGTACTTGGAAGGCGATACGCTTCGTGATTGTTTGCTTCAAGATGAGCGTGACGAGAACTCCGGATACTATTTGTTCACGTGACTGAAGAGCAAACGGCATCCGATTGGTCGTCATGTCAAAGAAAGCACGTACTTCAAGTTCCTAAGAAAATCAGAGATAACCATCAATTAACATCCTACGAAGTTAAAGGAATTGTGTCATGGTACATTCTAATCTAAAAGTGACACCATGAATTCAATTGATTGATTTGATTTATTTACCAACAGCAATACATTTCATACAATAATTCACATATACAAGAAGAGAAACTATTGGTTGGTAAAAGGGGCCAGATAATAGCACATGTGCTAGTCGAGCCTAACCCCTATGGCCCATGTTTGAATCGTTTTTCCTAAAATAATATTATAACGAGAACCAAGTAACCTCGTCAAGACCACGTATAAGCGCTTCAACACAGAAACAGCGTTTATATATACTGTGGCAGTGGCGTACGCAGGCTTTTTTTCAAGGGGGGGGGGGGGGGGTAAGAGAAAACTTTTTTTTTTGGTCTCGAAATTTGAAAAATCTGACATTTTGTCCAGTTGGGGGGGGGGGGGTAAGGTCACCTTTTTAAGGTCAGCCATTGGCAATATCAAAAGGGGGGAGTTTCCAAAATAACATACATAAAACATACACATAAAAAAAAATCGAGGGGGGGGGGGTTAACCCCCCCCCCCCTGCATACGCAGTAATTATTCCGTCATATTTTCCTTTGATAAATGGTGAGGCAAAGCAATAAATAATTAAAGTCTAATTGTAATATCTCTTTACAAGCTGCTAATGATGTAAAAGTGAAACATATCAGTGAAATACAAATCTGTATGTTTGGGAAAAATCCGCTGCCCGGCCGCCGAGCAGGCTACTTCCCGGGTTGGGACCATGGCTTAACGGGAGTGTGTCATGACGAGACTGTGTGTCTTTCCCGTGGCCCTACTCGGGGCGAATCGGATGTAATACGACTACGGACGACGCGACCGCAGCATTCACGTGCGTGCAACATACGCGAAACCGAAGCGTAAGAAGAACTTTGGTCTGTTTCGCGAACGCTAGCGTGCGCTGACCCAGTTAATCAAGTCCATTTGTTTACGTGCAGTTGTCCAAACGAAGACGTAGATGGCATTAACCAGTATTTCCCATGATACACTCCCTTTAACTTGGTATCATGATTTTTTTTTGTCTACCTATGAAATGTGATCTATTGCTTACATACTCTCATTGTGGTGTATTTTCATCGTATTTCAATCAGGGACCGTGATAAAAATAGCTTTGCTGATCAAATTTATCCTGAATAAAGTTGTTCGTTCAAATAAATAACCCGCAAAGTAATTTCATGCATTGGTCCGCCTAACGTGTTAATGAAAGCCACAGCGTACTGAAAGCATTACCACAAAATCCCATCTAGCGCTATCTGGGGTCAGCTGTAGCAGTATGGCCCCGTAACCACAAAAACTGTGAAATACATATTCTTCAGTATGCCCGTAACTCGCTAAAATGATAAGTATTGCTTCCAGCCCTCTGTCTGCGAAGCGGAAACAAGGTATTAGATTACACAATGTTGGCAAAATTGACCATGAGATGGCGCTGTGCAATGAACAGTAGGCTAAGGCAGAAAGTACATCAAGTCAGCGTCGCTTAAAGAAAGCTCTAGCCCGTGTCTTTGATAATGTAACAACATATATATATATATATATATATATATATATATATTAGGACCTGTCGAATAAGAAACGGACGATTTGTTTGTCAGGATAATTTACTTCGGGGGAAACAACAGTATCAATTATATTGAGATTCGTACCTGTCTTGACACTTCGTCTTCGTTTTCCAGATGTCTGACAAGTAGGGGTCCTCGTCTCCAATATACACAGTACTGCTCACCGTGAAAGGCTGCCTTGTACTCTCGTATGGTATCCTGCAAAAGATTGAACATATGAATCAATATTGAAAAAATAATAGTGATAATAATTGGGGGAAAAGACTAATAAGAGATCATGATAAGTAAACTTTGAGATAATGCTGCTCTTCAAGAGGGCAGTGCAATAACCTCCAGCAATTGCCAGGGGTTCTGGGACACCTACCCCCTGGACAACCACCCCCATTCAACTACCCCTGGGAAAACTACCCCTACGACAACTACCCCCCTAGGGCAACCACCACTGGCGTACTGGTTGGGGGGGGGGGGGGCTT
>JAVYIG010008953.1:0-83613 GCA_035222895.1 Strongylocentrotus droebachiensis
CATATGTTTTCACTTCTAACATTAGTACATTGTAAATTTGGTTTCTTGATTGTATATACACTGTGAAAAAAATGGGCAACATTTTCAACACTTTGCCCAACGTTGTGCCAATAGTCAACCCAACCATCTATTGGGCAATATTTTCGTATTTTTCCCAACAGCTGGTCAAGATTTTCCCAACAAGTGGGCTACCGTAGTCGGACAGTTGAAGGGTCATTATCTTTGCCCAAATTTTGATCAAAATACGAAAGAATTATGCACGTGTGAAGTAGGGTACTTACGTTTACCAATACCACTGGGCAAAATATTGCCCGATAGATGGTTGGGTTGACTATTGGCACAACGTTGGGCAAAGTGTTGAAATAATATTGCCCAAATTTTTCACAGTGTAGTATCTAATCGGAATCAAAGACTACTGAGAAATCAACTAAACGATAATTTCAATCCCCTATGGAGTACCGAAGCTCTGACGTCATAAAAATCTATTTTTTAGAACTTCTCAATTTCTTCAATTTCCTAACCATTACGAGCCACAGCAAATAACACTCAGTTTTTTTAGGAAGTATATTTATTCAGATGGTCATATCTCAGCCAATACCTAACAAATTCAATTGGTTTTCGACATTTGGACATTATTTTTGATGCTCTTTCGGACATGAAGAAGAAATTGAGAAATGTTAAAAATAGATTTTTGATGACGTCACACTTCACCACTCCATTGTTCATCCCATTGAGTGATTTTTGGATTATGTAATATGTCATTGATATGGTTGAACGTTTCAAAACGTGAAAAAAGAGGTCTCTTCAATTTTCTTACGTTGATTGTTGCTTACTTAGTTGCGATCATTTTCTAATCAATATAAGTCAAATCAAATAATCGAATTCTGATTAATGAATAAATTGAGAATGATAGTGACCCTATTCACGTTCGATTACTAACAATCAAATTCCTTTCAAATTATGTCAAAGTTCATTATGAATTGGAAATTTCAAAAGAATATCAGGTCTGACGAATAACTTGAATATCGGTCCTTTCGATTTTGCATGCTATATATTTTCAATGATATTTGTGTATTGCACTCCCGAATATGGTTTTCAATCTTTTAAAATTACTAAAAGGACCTATTACAGATTATTAAAATATCCTCGAGAAAGGGTGATTGTTTTACTTGGATGTATATGCATCTAGTAATAAACGAGATTTTCCTTGTGAATTCATTATAGAGGTGTTGTGGCGTAGTGGATAAGTCGTCGGACTGTAAATCACAGGGTCCGCGGTTCGAGTCCCGCCGCGGCACTAATGTCCTTTGTCAAGACATTAATCTACACTTGCCACTCTCTACCAAGGTGTTAAATGGGTACCGGTAGGAAGGAATTCCTTAAATGATGCGAGCGTCGAAATCGGTAGCCTAGCATAGCCGGGTAATGTTGGAGCGCCTTGAGGACCTTGCAAGGTCGATACGTGCGCTATATAAGAATCCAATATTATTATCATTATTATCATTATTTTAAAAAGTTGATTTACCTTTTAGTGGATATCAAAGACTACGATTTTTCTTTAGGTGATCTAATTTCAAAGAAAGAGTGCTATGAAACTATAATACCGGGATCAGATGGGCTTCTCAAAGAGTTTCATAAAACATTATGGTATGATATAAAAGACCTGTTATGTTCCGTTCATAATCCGTTCCTCTTTGCTTGATAACATTCTTCCTTATATTTTACATACTAAGGTATTAAAGTTCCTTTGAATGGTAATTTGAGTTTTTAAGATCTTAATTTCAAATAAAAATTTGAGGAAATTTAGACAGCGTTGAATACATGGACTTGTAGGCGTTAAACCTTGTATAGAAAGGTGACCATTATTAAGTCTCTTGTTGTACCAAAATTGATTTATTTACTTTGTATTCTTCCTGATCCCCCTTTTTCATTCTTTTCAGATCTTCAGAGAGTCCTCTTTAAATTTGTATAGAGTAACAGGAAGGAAAAAATAAGACGCTCTTTGCTTTACAATGAATATAAAAAAGGATGACTCAAAATGCCCCATCTATTACCTTTTAACCGTGCAATGAAAGTTACTTTGATAAAGAGATACTTTGATAAAGGAAACAAAAGTAAATGGAAAATGTTTCTTTGCTCATTCTCTGAGAAATAATATTGGAGGTGATATATTTTTTAGCGGTAATCTCCGCTCTGATCATTAAATGTTACACATATCCTTTGTCGAATGATATAGTGATTGCACGGAGTCACTACAAATAAAACACCCTAGTTAAGTTTAAGGAAATTGTTTCCTAACCACTTTGTCTGAATTATAATATACTGGTAAACGAAAAACCTCTCAATATTAGACATTTTAATTCTGAAATGATGTATGTTAGGGATATTTTGCACAGTGATGGTTCATTTATGTCTTTTGATCAAATCCAAAGTCGAATTAATTTTCTGTTATTTCATTTATGTTATACTATTATGTTCTTTTCGCATAACCTAGTAGCTGGAAAAATATTCTAAAACATGGACACTTTGAAAAGGAAAGTTCTTCTCTTAATTGCGTTTACACTTTATTGAACGATTTCCGTAAAATTCAAATGATTTCAAAATTGTCGTACAATATTTTTTTGAATAATTTTCAGCAAATATCTCAGAAAACAAACCATCAGGATAAAGGGATAATAAAATGAGACATTTCTAGTTGTTAACTTATTCATACAAAAATTGCAACACGTAATCGATTTTTATAATAATAATTGGCAGATATTATGTTAAGTAATTTTTTGTATGAGTTAACTATATTTTACTCTTCTTTGTCTATTCGAACATGTTATTATTATTTATAAGAACTGTTTGAATAAATACTTTAAAAACAAAAACAAAATGTAAATTTCAGATAGTTGTTTAAGACTTTAACATCTTTCAAGTTTCGCTTATGTGTGTTTTAATGTGCCACAAATTTAGTTGTTTTTTGGTCATATTTGCATCACTGCAACTATTCAACAAACTTCATTTATCTCAGGCATGTTTAGTCAGAGACAACCTCGGAAAACCGAGTACAGGAAAATAAAAGGAAATAACGATCTATGGATATAGCACCCCAATGTTTAATGCCAGACAGATTTTAAATAAGACTTAAGGATAATGTTTCCAAGTCTACCTTGTGTTCATGTACTAGATTTTTGTAAAATAATACTGTTGTTAAATTATCTTCAAAATCCATGAAGTATTATTCCTGTAATGATCCTTCCAAATGGCAGATAAATGTATAAATCTTCTCCGAAATTTCTTGATCAATCTTTATGATTCTTTAGTCTAATCAATACATTTTTGAGAAGATTTTAACTGCATCTATCAATATCATACCATATTATCAAAATTGTTCCATAAAAAATATATAAAGAAAATTATTCTAACTGTTTTGGCAACAGTCAATATGCCGTGTTTGTGTTGTTCAAATTATAAACAATTGAAAAAAGCTAGGTTACAAAGTTTAAACATTAACCTTCTCAACCTTCGTAAGCATTGTAAATTATTAACAACATATGAAAATAATGCAAATTTAGTAACCGACCTACGGACCATATATAAATTAATATAATTGTCAAGTCACTGTAATGAACTCTCTCCATACGTATGATATTCGTGTGTTCCATACGGTATGCGTGTCCAGTATTTGTATTTCAACAGTGAAATGATGAAGTGGAGGTGTGGTGGTATAGTGGTTCATTCATTTGACTCTGAATCCAAGGGTTAAGGGTTCGATTCACAGTCCAGGTAAGTCCGATAATCCATGTTTGCCACTCTCAACCCACCAGGTGTAAATGGGTACCTGCCAATTGATGCGAAAGTAATACTTGCAGGCCCATCAGGAAGAACAACATTGAAACTGATGAGGGTTCCCTGGAAAATTAAATTATTTATTTATTGAAAGATGGTTGGTAGGCGGTACAGCGAAGGAGAAGACTTTGAGGAACAAACTAGCAGAACTGAGTAGTTGATAAAAGACCCCCTCTCTTTCTTTCTCTCTATCTCTCTCTCTCTCTAACTAGATCTGCCAATGAACTCAAAATAGTTATTGTAGATCGTAATTATCAAATATGTAACAGAGGGAAGGGGGTACCTGACCCCAACAAACAACGAATTTCGATACCCCTTATTATTTTGTGCCCCTACGAAAAAAAAAGGCAAACAGTTGCAACACGATAAAACGATGATTGCGTTATATACATTGTATTAACACTGTATTATAAGCATGATGTGACAAGTATGAAACTACATTGTTTCCATCCCTCGCTAATACTTAGGGACTACATACGCAGAGGTAAGCATCTCACAACAACAACAACAACAACAATGTCAACCACTCAACCCGTTTCAGCCTCTCCTGAAAATATGATAGCTTCGTCATTGGTAATAAGCGAGTTCGTATTAAAATAGCCACTGGAGTCGTATGACGTCAACGTGTCATAGGTCACATGAACATAAACTCGCCCGTTCACTCGTACGCTCTGCGTAATGTACATAGGGCTACGTGAAGATGTGTGCGTGTGTTCGTCCTTCACTGTTTAGTGTGTGTTTTACCGGCTGTTCGCCGTGCTTTCTATCTTTTTATTCATCGAAAATTCCTACAACCGTTGTTGAAATTGATTGTGAAGGCTCCTTCGATAAATGATATACAATTGTGGACCGACACTCAAATTTCTCATAGAGGGGGACTCGGATCACGAGGAAAAAGGCGAATTCGCGTCGGAATTTTTTGTACAGATATTAAAGTTGTATGGATTTAAAACTAAAAGCAAGACGTATACTCTGTTTTGCTCTTATTCAATGTTTATTTGACTATGCTAACCCTGCATAGTATAATCACATAAACAAGTCAGATCAAAAGAATTGTAAAATTATACAGAACAAAATGGTGAGATTCATCAACTGTTCTTGTCCAAGAACTCGTGTTGGCTACAGCGAACTTGCTAAAGCTGTTTTTCTTGAAGTCGACCAATCTTGAAACTCAAATAAACTCGAGGACATTCTGGGGCTCCACCCCGGAAGCGTTATTTTTTTCGGCGGCACAGATTTGGGTTAGGTGCGTGTTGAGCCTATGGGAAAGTTTAGATTTAGGGTTAGGGTTAAATCAAGACCCCTTTAAAAAAAAAAAAAAAAATCTGTGCCGCAGAAATGAATAACGCACCCCGGAACCCCCTCAAGCTGTGCCATATAATACGGATCCATTAGAAAGCAAATTAAGCCCAATAAATAATTCGTATATGTATACATACATATATATATATAGTTCTCCTATGCAAACTTTTCTCTGTGAAATGCATAATAAATTCGTTTTCGAGGGTTGGCAATGAAAATAGATAAACAGTAGAAACAGACTACATTTTCATTTGTTCAAGTAATTAATAAACCAACTAGGATTGTACAGAATTCAAAGTCACTTATTGACTTAATCTATGTTTCAAATTTCTCAAAGTTAGCCGAAAGCGGAGTTATCCATACCGGAATTCGCGATCATTCCTTGGTATATATTATATGGGGAAAAAACCAAAGCGAGAAAACACAGCATGTATATAGCACCTATAGAATCTACAAACAATTCGATAATGATTCATTTCGTGCTGAATTGAGGAATGAAAACTGAAATAACGTTCTTAATGCAGGTGATCCTAATGAATCTTTAAATGAGTTTAACCGTTTGGTATTGAGGATCTGTGATAAACATGCACCTGTTCGAAAAAGAAGAGTTAAACTTGATAGACCTCCATGTATCAATGCAGATATATTGAACTTGATGTGTAAAAGAGACGCAATGAAACAGAAAGCTATTGAAAGAACTCTGAAAGAAAATGAAGAGAAAGAAAGTGCTGAAAATGAAAACAATGTTACAAAACGCAAGGAAAAGGAACGTCATGTCAAAGAAATCAAAGTTACTGAAGAATGATTAGATTATCAAAGATGAACATGATGTATTCTTCACAAATTAAATAAAGTAAAAGAGAAACTTTTCATTATCAAATTGAAAACTCATGTCATGACGTGAAAGGAACGTGGGCAGCGTTTAATAAATTAGTATTACGTAAAAGGTCAGATAATAGCATAACATGTATACAAAATGAGGTAGGAGATATACTCGACTCAAAAATTATTGCTAAAAAACTAAATGAATATTTTATCAGCGTGGGACCATCTCTTGCCAAAAACATTCCTTCTGCAAATAATTAGGCTTCAGTAACACCGGCACATCATTCTTTTTAGTTTAGACAAGTGGATTCAAACGCCGTTTTAAAGGTATTAAATGGCCTATCGTTGAAAAAGGGCAATGGGGCGTGACATTATTCCAGTTAAGCTGATTAGAATGGCCGCCCCGTACATTGTGCAGCCTCTGACGTCCATAATAAACTCGTCTTTGCACACAGGAATTGTGCCTAATATGTGGGGAAAAGCCCGAATTGTTGCCATTCACAAAGGAGGGTCTAAGGAATTGTGTAACTATAGACCTATTTCGATTTTACAAATACTCTCAACAGTTTTAGAGAGAATGGTCTTTAATCAAATTTATGATTACTTAAAAGGATAGTTGAGTTCTGTTTCCAGACCGCAAATGCCTCCAAAGTGCATGGTTGTTGCTCTTATTCTTATCTATGACATTTATAGTGCCCTTTTAGAACCTAAAATTGCTATGAAGGTAATTTTAGACCCCAAAATGTGTGAAATTTAGCCAATACGATCATACCAATTCAGCTCCACTTTAAAAAAAACACGGTGACCGTTAATTACTTATTTAATTAAAAATAACAATACATGAACCGGCTAATTGTGGGTAATATAAGCAACACGAAAATTCCAACAAAAAAGCCAACATCGGCATTGGCTGAAAATTCGCTAGTGATATTCGTTTGTGTTTTAATTACCCCAAGCAAGAATTCCATAGTGTAAATACGGCAGTAATAGGGTTGAGTAAAAGAGATAATAATATTTTGTAAGGGAATTGAGGTCTAAATTTGTTTATAACACCAATATTTCGTAAAAAAAGGCGGCAGACTATATCGATGTGTGTTTTCCATGATAGTTTGCTGTCAATGTATATTCCAAGAGATTGTGTAGATTGAACACAGTCAAGGGCTGCTCCATTTATGCATAGGCCTTCTTCACCCGGAAGTGAGCCAATAATATTGCTAAACAACATGTAATTTGTTTTGTTAATATTCAAGGAGATAACTGCAAGTTTTACGACAGTTTGAATATAATTCGTATTTAAAATGAACTTTGATTATTCATTTTTTCCGGGGAAACGGTTATTATATTTCTAAAAACTTTTGAAACTCGAAGATCTTCGTTATTTAATTACGTTATCAGAATGGATGACGTTTTGAAGACGATGCAAATATTGTATATTATACTCTCTTTTTTCTGTTTTCGTACATCAATCAAATCGTTTCTGTATTAAGCATGGATTCTTATTTGTTGTATGATGCATTGACGTGGAATACGAAGTTCGCTCAAGATATATATAAAAAGAATACAAATTAAATAGAAGGATCGCAAAACAATAAGGTCTTCTGGCAATCTGCTGTTTGGGTTGTAAAACCAGTTAACGAAGTCTCATTGATGTTGCACGTCTTCTGCTCTTATCTGGACTGTTACATATATACACTTAGCCAAATAAAAAATAGGTGGACACTATTTATAATCAAGATTTTCAAATAGAGATGTGATATGAACTTATCTCTTATAATATCGAAATATACAAAGGGTAGGTGTAGGGAATTGGAGACCCTTAAGCACACTTGCATAATTTACATAAACATGAAAAATGTTACACATACAGAAAGTTGTGTATTCTCTTCAGTAACTTCTTCTCTTTGTTTAGTAACAAAATTGTGGTCATGATGTAACTGATTAATAAGATAACAATGATTACTGACGTCATCACCAAAGGTCAAATCAAAACATTTTAAATACAATTTGAATGAAAATGGGATTGTTTTAGTTAGTTCAAAAACTTTTTGAAAGAGATACATGCAGCCAATGAACTTACTGTAATTTTGAAACGATTTTAAAACAATGTGGCCTACTTGGGATACTCCCAAAACCTGTTTTGTATACAAACAAAGGTTTACAGTCTATAAAAACCAGCTCGCTGATCTCACATTTTTATTCATATTGTCCAGAAACCTCGTGAGTCTTCTCATTCTATAATACATCCCAAGTTGGCCACCCAATATTCAAATGTGCATCTTCTTTTTTATCTTCATATATCAAATTGAAATCTAACTACATTGTACCACATACATCTGTGAATATTAATGTACACCCCCCCCCCCCCCCCCTCTTTCATTTTCTCTCTCTCTCTCTCCCTCTCCCCTTTTACCAATATTTGTTCCCCATATTCGTATTATTAAGTATTCATTGAGGGTAGTCATGCTATCAAGCTTTGCTGACTATGTCAACCCTCCTGTTTGATTTTTTCGATTAGTTACTTTATTCGACATTATATTCTTTTGAAATGTGTAAAATTTGCAATGTTTTGTTTGTTATATATTTGTAAAAATGCAAAAGAAAAAGAAAATCCAACAGAAATAAATAAATCAAATGTGGCCCAAAATATTTCTGTAAATGGACAATTAACCAACCAGCAGCGGGTCATTGACTGTCCTCGGCATACTCGATGTTCACAACAAACGACCCCCATCTTGGACCTGGTGTCCCCCATTGCCTGCACACATTTCTGATCAGACACCATTCATAATGTGCATTGCAATACCCATTTACAACACACAATGGCCATAATGTTTATGTGATCGTTGGCACACCTCATAAACTTCCTTTTAAAACTACTTTTTAAGAGCCACCCCTAAATATCTGCAATCAGCACAACATTCATTGAAAATTGTGTTTTTATATCACAGCAAAATTTTACGATCAAAATTGCTTTCCTTGCTCAATTTTGCCAATTTTCTCGGAGAAAGAACGCATTGTAGCCTTCAAAATGAATTTGATATATGCAGTAGTGTCGCTAAAGGCCACAGATGGCTGTATAGCAATATTGGATCCAACACGGACAGACAGTGATGGGTCCAAGCTTCGTGGTCTCCAATTCCCTACGTTCTCCAATTCCCTACACCTACCCTACTTAAGATGATATGCAATTGAAATCATAACATTCACGCATGAGTTAGCACAACCATCTGAAGGGGGGAAGTCAACCCTGATATTGAATTCATTTTAATAAAAGAATAATAAAGATAAATTAGATGAAATTGATTTACAAGAAAATAACTCCTGAATAAGAGACACTTTGATCAAGCAAAATCTTTAAGTTCCAACACCGATTTGTTTTTTTATTTGATAAACAGATTCACTTTCCAAATAGTGTAATGTTCATATCAAAATCACGAAATTAGAAATGAGATAATCCAGGCATGCAACTGGTTACAATCTATTAATTAATATTAATAAATAGATTATAATAAATAATCTGAAATAGATTTTCTTTATTCTAGATCTAGGTCTATTTATAAAGCAAAAGACCGCCGCTATTTTACATCAGATAACAAAAATATTAAGGTCTATTTATAAAGCGAAAGACCGCCGCTATTTTACCTTACTGCCAAGTCAAATACAAGGGGGGAATATAGATCCATTAAAAAGAAACTTCCTGATTTATAGATACAAACTCTTTAAATCGCATTGGCGAAACACCCAACGAAGAGATGAAATAAAGATGATGAAGATCTAGAATGACGTTGATCAGTGCTGAATAGGTAGACGAGCCAAACTCACGAATCCAGCGTAGACTGTAGCTTGTAGAATGATCAAAATTCGGAAGAGCTAGATCTACTCTTGAATATGTAGACTGACGATGGTGATCGTTGAATAAGAGTTTGAAGCTAGTCGTTAATTTAGTTGATTAAGTGAAGAACCGCGACAGTTTGAACTAGACTAAACAATTGATGGTATTGCCTAGATGAATGATTGAACTTGATGAGAAATCAAAATTTCAGCCTGCAATAAATTGATTGTGGAACAATAAGTCCGAGTCGAGTTTCGAGATGATGCTTAAATGATGAAAGTAACTCTGGACTCAGTTCACAAGACTCTCAGTCTAAAATGTTGGTGATGCTGAAGACGTTGTCGGAGTTGAAGATTGATGACTGTCTTTAATCGACTGTTCTAAGTCGGGAATAATTTAGACTTGAGAGTTGCAGTTCATGAGCTGTACTGATTCACTGAATTGAAGTTGAAGTCCAAAAGTTTGTTGAAGATTGATTACTAAAAAGTATGGTCGCCAAAAAGTAATCAATGAAAGGTTGACGTATTGTTAGAGTGAAAATTGCTCAGGAAAATAAAATTTCCAAATAAACGTAATAAAACGTAGAGGTCTATAGGAGATCAACTGAAGCACGTAAATAAGTGAAATTAAGTAAAGGACAACTAAGCTCAAAATCAGACAAAAAATTGAACCTTTCAAGTCGAAGGTTAAAAGGCGACTGAAGAGCCAGAGCCAAAAAATTAACTTTAGCCCCAAGGGATTGGCCAATATAAAGAGCCAATCAAAGAAGAGAAAAAACTGACCAATGGCAGCAAACTTTTACAATTACCAATAAAACCAAGAATGACAAAACAAACACTATTTGTGCTACTGGAGTCAACTAGAATACTATCTTAATAAAACTTCCAGATTTAAAATTATTATTGAATTGAAGAATATAGAGCAGTATAAAAATGTAATTATCACCCAAGCAATCATTTTGAATATTATTAAACTTTAAGTGACACAAAATGGCAAAAATACATTACTAAATAGGCAAAACACACCTATCGAATGGGATCGGCACGCATAACACAATAAATTTACAACAGCAACGCGCAAGCATACTGAAGAATTTGCATACCATTGTGACGTCAACAGTACAATAGCGCGTCTAAAAATAAATAAAGAATGCGGACGCATGCCAATGAAAAGGTGACAGAAAGGTGAAGGAACTATAACTTATTTACACAGTAGAATGTTGAACCGCTACAAGTTTTGTTTACATATGACGTCATGTGTCTCGTGCCAGTTAAGTGCGCGTTGGCTAAAAGCTTTATTTCACATTGTTATGTTTAGGAACAGGTTCCTTGAAACTAACATGCAATTGAAATTAACATGCCACTTAGAAATGCAGTGCAGCTGTTTAGGCACAGCTCATTATTCATATTAGATGCATACACACAATGCAAGTGTATGCAAGGGTCTTCTGTTGACTACACAGATTGATACATATGTAAAAGCACATGAATATTGAGTCTGGATTAAACTACCAAAGCAACCACACGTGTTTCTGCAGGCTCCATTTTGTTTGTCTCTATACTTACATTTATTTAGCTTAATAGTTGTTACTTTCCAACCCACAACACAACACACATCATGGCCGACCAAGCTACCAACGCGCTTCTTAGTGACTGGGGATTCAATGGCTTAATTGAAATCACTTTTCTATTAACCAATTTGAAGTTTTTAACTTATAGCGTAAGTTTACAGTTAAAATTTTCAGTATCTGTACGCAAATGTCAGAACAAAGGTAGACTTAAAATCGTCGCGTCATGCAGTGCGGCACTGATCGCGCACTCGGTTATAACGTGTGCTGAATTCCTTGCCATACAGATTGCATGCATCCCTATATATGCAGTTTATACGTGCGTGCATGCGCGCTCATGCAAAATGGGCACTGTTTTGGCGCTAATTCATGAATTGCAGAATTACCCTACCATATTGTTAATCTTCATATACCTATATAGAGACCCAGAACTAGTGGTGCACTTATTCAGAGTATCAAACCCAAATTATACCCCATTATACAACCCTTTTGTTGTAAACAACCCCCACTGAACAACAGCTCCTTTTTAAACAACTTTCTTTAAACAATCCAGTTGGTATAAACAACCCCCACTGAACAACATCTCCTTTTTAAACAACTTTCTTTAAACCACCCAGTTGGTGTAAACAACCCCCACTGAACAACAGCTCTTTTTTAAACAACTTTCTTTAAACAACCCAGTTGGTGTAAACAACCCCCCACTGAACAACAGCTCCTTTTTTAAACAACCGTCTTTAAACAACGCCAGTTGTTTAAATTGTAATTTCAAACAAGTTGTTCAAAATGTTGATCAACTAAGTGTTTAAACTTTAAACAACTCGAGATGCTTAACATTTTTAACAACTCTCAGATCAGGTCACCCGTTAATCCGAAGTTGTTTTAACTTTTAAACAACTTGTTCACAAAAAATTTAACTGTGTAGATACCTCGATCAAATACAAGAATCACGATCTCAACTTTTATTCAAGAAAAACAAAAAAATGTGATTTCAATACCATGTTGTACACTGTCTTACACACTTCGAAATCATGTTCTGATTGAGTGGTGTTCGCATATTTCAATAGGTTACGCAAAAGGATACTGAAATTTCATTCAGTTGAGTTTCCTAAAGTAGTTGCAATCGTGTTGCAAATGAATCATTAACAGCATTGAACTTGTCCAGCAGCGAGACAAGTCTAAAGATCAGACTGGCAAACTTTATGTTACTATGGCAACGATAATCACGTGCCCTGCGAACATTTATCGATGATGATTAAATTCGTCTAGTTTTATTTCAGGCTGTTTAGACCTTCTAAACATACCGTTCAAAACTAAAACATTTCATTGATCTCTCTCTCTCTCTCTCACACACACATACACGCACATTCTTTCTTTCAGTTATTCCTCTTTTTCTGTTCTCTTCTTTTCCTTCCTCTACATACATTTTCACCTTTTTTTAAAATATCCTTTTATTCTTCTACTTTTTGTCCTAGTTATCCTTCACGCTAACCATTATAATTCATTTACTAATAATCTATATTTCCCTCATATAGAGAGGCACAGGGAGGGAGAAAAAAGAGAGATATGAGAGGGAAAGAGAGAGAAAGAGAGAAAGAGAGAGAGAGAATAGAGAGAGTGAGTTTGACAGAACTAGACAGAAAGATGGGGAGAAAAATAATGTACAGACAGACAGAGAGAAAGAGAAAGATATGAGAGAGAAGGATAGGGATGAAGAAAGAGAGAGAGAGAGAGAAAGAGAGAGAATAGAGAGAGTGAGTTTGACAGAACTAGACAGAAAGATGGGGAGAAAAATAATGTACAGACAGACAGAGAGAAAGAGAAAGATATGAGAGAGAAGGATAGGGATGAAGAAAGAGAGAGAGAGAGAGAAAGAGAGAGAATAGAGAGAGTGAGTTTGACAGAACTAGACAGAAAGATGGGGAGAAAAATAATGTACAGACAGACAGAGAGAAAGAGAAAGATATGAGAGAGAAGGATAGGGATGAAGAAAGAGAGAGAGAGAGAGAGAGAGAGAGAATAGAGAGAGTGAGTTTGACAGAACTAGACAGAAAGATGGGGAGAAAAATAATGTACAGACAGACAGAGAGAAAAAGAAAGATATGAGAGAGAAGGATAGGGATGAAGAAAGAGAGAGAGAGAGAGAAAGAGAGAGAATAGAGAGAGTGAGTTTGACAGAACTAGACAGAAAGATGGGGAGAAAAATAATGTACAGACAGACAGAGAGAAAAAGAAAGATATGAGAGAGAAGGATAGGGATGAAGAAAGAGAGAGAGAGAGAGAGAAGAGAGAGAATAGAGAGAGTGAGTTTGACAGAACTAGACAGAAAGATGGGGAGAAAAATAATGTACAGACAGACAGAGAGAAAGAGAAAGATATGAGAGAGAAGGATAGGGATGAAGAAAGAGAGAGAGAGAGAGAGAGAGAGAGAGAGAATAGAGAGAGTGAGTTTGACAGAACTAGACAGAAAGATGGGGAGAAAAATAATGTACAGACAGACAGAGAGAAAGAGAAAGATATGAGAGAGAAGGATAGGGATGAAGAAAGAGAGAGAGAGAGAGAGAGAGAGAGAGAGAATAGAGAGAGTGAGTTTGACAGAACTAGACAGAAAGATGGGGAGAAAAATAATGTACAGACAGACAGAGAGAAAAAGAAAGATATGAGAGAGAAGGATAGGGATGAAGAAAGAGAGAGAGAGAGAGAAAGAGAGAGAATAGAGAGAGTGAGTTTGACAGAACTAGACAGAAAGATGGGGAGAAAAATAATGTACAGACAGACAGAGAGAAAGAGAAAGATATGAGAGAGAAGGATAGGGATGAAGAAAGAGAGAGAGAGAGAGAGAGAGAGAGAGAGAGAATAGAGAGAGTGAGTTTGACAGAACTAGACAGAAAGATGGGGAGAAAAATAATGTACAGACAGACAGAGAGAAAGAGAAAGATATGAGAGAGAAGGATAGGGATGAAGAAAGAGAGAGAGAGAGAGAAAGAGAGAGAATAGAGAGAGTGAGTTTGACAGAACTAGACAGAAAGATGGGGAGAAAAATAATGTACAGACAGACAGAGAGAAAGAGAAAGATATGAGAGAGAAGGATAGGGATGAAGAAAGAGAGAGAGAGAGAGAGAGAGAGAGAGAGAATAGAGAGAGTGAGTTTGACAGAACTAGACAGAAAGATGGGGAGAAAAATAATGTACAGACAGACAGAGAGAAAGAGAAAGATATGAGAGAGAAGGATAGGGATGAAGAAAGAGAGAGAGAGAGAGAGAGAGAGAGAGAGAATAGAGAGAGTGAGTTTGACAGAACTAGACAGAAAGATGGGGAGAAAAATAATGTACAGACAGACAGAGAGAAAAAGAAAGATATGAGAGAGAAGGATAGGGATGAAGAAAGAGAGAGAGAGAGAGAAGAGAGAGAATAGAGAGAGTGAGTTTGACAGAACTAGACAGAAAGATGGGGAGAAAAATAATGTACAGACAGACAGAGAGAAAGAGAAAGATATGAGAGAGAAGGATAGGGATGAAGAAAGAGAGAGAGAGAGAGAGAGAGAGAGAGAGAATAGAGAGAGTGAGTTTGACAGAACTAGACAGAAAGATGGGGAGAAAAATAATGTACAGACAGACAGAGAGAAAGAGAAAGATATGAGAGAGAAGGATAGGGATGAAGAAAGAGAGAGAGAGAGAGAGAGAGAGAGAGAGAATAGAGAGAGTGAGTTTGACAGAACTAGACAGAAAGATGGGGAGAAAAATAATGTACAGACAGACAGAGAGAAAGAGAAAGATATGAGAGAGAAGGATAGGGATGAAGAAAGAGAGAGAGAGAGAGAGAGAGAGAGAGAGAATAGAGAGAGTGAGTTTGACAGAACTAGACAGAAAGATGGGGAGAAAAATAATGTACAGACAGACAGAGAGAAAGAGAAAGATATGAGAGAGAAGGATAGGGATGAAGAAAGAGAGAGAGAGAGAGAAAGAGAGAGAATAGAGAGAGTGAGTTTGACAGAACTAGACAGAAAGATGGGGAGAAAAATAATGTACAGACAGACAGAGAGAAAGAGAAAGATATGAGAGAGAAGGATAGGGATGAAGAAAGAGAGAGAGAGAGAGAGAGAGAGAGAGAGAATAGAGAGAGTGAGTTTGACAGAACTAGACAGAAAGATGGGGAGAAAAATAATGTACAGACAGACAGAGAGAAAGAGAAAGATATGAGAGAGAAGGATAGGGATGAAGAAAGAGAGAGAGAGAGAGAAAGAGAGAGAATAGAGAGAGTGAGTTTGACAGAACTAGACAGAAAGATGGGGAGAAAAATAATGTACAGACAGACAGAGAGAAAGAGAAAGATATGAGAGAGAAGGATAGGGATGAAGAAAGAGAGAGAGAGAGAGAGAGAGAGAGAGAGAATAGAGAGAGTGAGTTTGACAGAACTAGACAGAAAGATGGGGAGATAAATAATGTACAGACAGACAGAGAGAAAAGGAAAGATATGAGAGAGAAGGATAGGGATGAAGAAAGAGAGAGAGAGAGAGAGAGAGAGAGAGAGAATAGAGAGAGTGAGTTTGACAGAACTAGACAGAAAGATGGGGAGAAAAATAATGTACAGACAGACAGAGAGAAAGAGAAAGATATGAGAGAGAAGGATAGGGATGAAGAAAGAGAGAGAGAGAGAGAGAGAGAGAGAGAATAGAGAGAGTGAGTTTGACAGAACTAGACAGAAAGATGGGGAGATAAATAATGTACAGACAGACAGAGAGAAAGAGAAAGATATGAGAGAGAAGGATAGGGATGAAGAAAGAGAGAGAGAGAGAGAGAGAGAGAGAGAATAGAGAGAGTGAGTTTGACAGAACTAGACAGAAAGATGGGGAGAAAAATAATGTACAGACAGACAGAGAGAAAGAGAAAGATATGAGAGAGAAGGATAGGGATGAAGAAAGAGAGAGAGAGAGAGGGGGGAACTTACTTTGCCGGCACAAACCCTAGTCAGCTGTTGTGCGTAACAGCTTCTGCACTGTGAGCAAGACTACAATAGCCTCTATATTGCAGCTGCTCGATACAGCCAAAAACTGAGAGATCTATGCTCTGCTCAAGTCTTTAGGAATTGTAGTAAAATTTCAAATAAGAGTATGTGCTGGCAAACTAGCGAGATTATACTAACGGAACAGAAGATTTTTAATTGACTTGGGCTGGAGAGAGACTTGCTTCGTGTCAAGTGATAGAGCAATATTTGTCATTCTTATCAGATAAAATTTTACCAGGGAGACAAAGACAAGTGGTAGAAACACCAGGAAGTGTGCGATAAGAAACCAATTATATTTGGCAGAGATGTCGTGTTTTATTCGCAGTATGTTTTTGAGCACCTTGCAATAGATATCAGTCATATTAAAGTCTGCATGGTTTTAGCTTCAGTACAGGCGCCGAAAGAAGACATTGTTTTTCGTCAACTCGTGAAGCAGCTTCTGAAGCCCTGAATCGGTGATATTGACTTTATTCTCAAGCTTCACAAGGCATACAAGAGCACACAATGGCAGGTAAGATTCACTTGTACTAATAATTGTAGAGGATTAACACGAAACGTTTAACTGTTTTTTAAATCAATTCTTTATTGACGAAAACCTGGAATACATACTAAGAATACATAACATGAATACATCCAGCATTGTATGATGAAAGAAAAGAATAATTTCATAAAGTAGTGATGATAAATATGATAAGGGAAAAGATGCAATTCTAACCGGTCCATTACTCATACAGGCAGATCACAGGTTTGCTTGATCTTTACCACGAGTGGATATGTCACTGGACTGTGGATCACAAGGTCCGCGGTTCAAGTCCCACCGCGGCACTAATGTCCTTCGGCAAGACATTGATCTACATTTGCCACTCTTCACCCAGGTGTTAAATGGGTACCCGGTAGGATGCGAAAGCTAATGTGCTTAGATTAGCAAGTGTGCGCTTGTAAAAATGAAGCCTGGCTGGAATGCTCCCCAAGGAGTGGAAAATGTGCATACATTGTGTTCGGGTAAGCCTGAATCATATGACCGGGGTAATAATATATATATATCTGTAAAGCGCTTTGAGAGGGCCTTCGGTCCTGAAAAGCGCGATATAAGAACTAGCTATTATTATTGTTATTATGAAACAGGATTGGACTCTCATAGCTATAATCTGACATAATAGGATGTATAGTTTTATATTTACGACAGCATTGTGTTCTTGTGAAGATTGACTTGCGATAAATTAATCTAGTTTCAGTATGCTAGACTTAAGCTACAGGCACGTCCGTTAACCCTAACCGTGAAATTTACAAAAACACCGATTTAATTATTTATTCATGAATATAAACTGTATACGGTAGAAAGCCTTAGGTAGTTACAAAACTGTTTTTTCATTGCAACTTGAAAATACATTCATAAACGTTGCAAAGCTTATACCACGAAAGTGGCAATGATTACATGAAAAGAAAGAGAATAGAAATAACACAGTGATTCTTCTAATTACTGTATATTATGAACTGTACATATAAGTGAAATATTGTTCTATCCCCTTCCCCCGCCCTTTCTTCATCTCCCTTTATCTCTTTCTCTCTCCCTGTCTCTCCACTCCCTCCCTCTCTTTTTCTTTCTATCTTTCTCTCCTTCTCTCTATCTTTCCCCTGTTCCCTCGCCCCTTTTGTTTCTCTCTCTCTTTCTCTCTCTCCACAAACACACACATATAAATATCCCTCCCCTTTTCCCCCTCTTCCCCTCCTCCTTTTTCTCCCCTCTCCCTCTCCCCCTCTCCTTTCTCCAACCCCCCCCCCCCTCTACTCCCTTTCTCCCTCCCCTCCCCCTCCATCTCACTTTTTTCACTCTCTCTCTTTTTCTCTCTCTATATATATCTCTTCCTCCCTCTCTTTCTCTCTCTCTCTCTCTTACTCTCACCTTTATGTCCTATATAATCCGTAACTCCTTCCTATAAAAGATAAGAGTTACCTAGTGGACGCAACAGGCCAAGGTGCATATGATACATCCTACACACCAAGCCCTTACGATGGGCCAGCAGGACAGGGGTCTCCCCCATCATATAACCCGAACTACCCTACACAGGGCCAGTATTCGAATTATCCAGCGCCTATGCAAACTACAGGAGTCGACGTAAACATTACGGTAAGTCTAATTTCTTCTGCTTGAATCGGGGAAAGGGGGCGGCAGTTCTAGAGGGAAGGCCTCCCCCCCCCAAAAAAAAATAAATAAATAAATAAATAAATAAATAAATAAAAAAAATAACTTATTGATTGTAAATCGATTTAAGCACATGGAGAAAATGAAAGCAAGAACCTCAAGCAACTCCCTAAAAAATATATTGTCCTTGAACACAGCCTAAGGGTGTGGGGCAAACAGACCATCCCTGAAGAAAAACATTCGGTCATGCTTGAATAAGTACACATGCCCTACGTCACAACGGCATAAAGATATTATTATATACCTCTCTTTAATATGATGAATAAATCTAGTCATCTGATTGATCGAAATTGGAGTCGTGTTTTTAGCCATGCCCGTAAAGAAACGAACTATTGCCCGTTGCCCCGGGTAACGGGCAATTCGTTTCGTTTCTCTTAGCGACACTAGTGTTGTCATTTTGGTTTTCTTTCTTTTTAATTTGGCCTACAGGTACAGGCACACAGCATGAACAGAGAGGGCGTTATGCCACCAAATTACATCCATCAAAACATCATGGTTCTTGTCTTCTGTTCGTTAATCTTCGGAATCATCGGATTGGTTAAAGGAAGCTCGGTGAGCCATTTATCTATTCAATTCAATTCAATTCAATTCAATTCAATTCAGTAGTTATTCAATTCCATAATAAAAACAGTAACATCAACATACAGTTAATATAAAAGAAATACTACTTATATAAAATTATTATTAAAATAGAAAAATATTTACAGTAAAAAAAAAAAGAAATTCGGTTAGTTAACCAATTGTTGAATTAAATTTGTTGAATTGAATTGAATGGAATTGAATTAAATTCATTTAAACTGTATTGAATGGAATTAGATTGAATCGCATTTAATTTAATTTAATTCGATTGAGTGGAGTTGAATGGAATGAAATGTAATTGAATTGAATGGATTGGAAATGAATTTAAAGATAAGCTTGAGTTATGGTAAAAATTCTCAGAGAATCCAACAAAACTTACACTGAATGTTCAAGATTACAAATAAATGGCATATGTTCCAAACCACTTTGGTAGAAAACGTATAGGGGCTGAGTAATGAGCATAGAAAGATAAGGAAATCAAGGTAAGTAGGACCGACACAGGTCCCTATGTGTAAATGAGAGTTGTGGTTTTAGTGAAGATGATTTCCAGCAAGTCTTTTTGAGGTTGTTTTTATTTTACTGTTTCAAACAATCAATCTACTGCAGGTTTAACAATCCATAATAAATTATAGCCATGTTCTTTCGACATACAATGCCCATGCCAGAGCTCAAGATTAGCTTTTATTTTAGTTAATTTAACTAATTTGAGTATAATTCAATTAAATTGAATGAAATCTAATTAAATTGACTGTTATTAAATTGAATTGAATGGAATTGAATGGATTTGAAACGAATTGAATGGAATTTAATTGTATTTAATATAATAAATTGAGTTTTATTTAATTGAATTGAATGGATTGTAAATGAATTGAATTGAATTGAATTGAACTGAATTGAAATAAACTGAATTGAATGGAGTGGAATTGAATGGTATGGAATTGAATTAAATAAAATGGAATAAAATTTGATAAAAATGTAGTATAACGAGAATAATAAGCAAATATTTTTTGTGTATGTTGAAATACAAAATAGAAGTAGAGGAAAATAAAACTAAGACGACAGATTTGAATATTACTAAGTGGAAGAAGACAATTAATGATTTACAATCTGCTATCAAGTAAATAGAGATAAATAATTTGATTTGATCTCATTTAAACATGTGATTAAGTGCTTTGTTATGAATATTTATGTACTACGATGTTATCTGTGATTTTATCTGAATAAAGATTTATTTCAACAACAACAACAACAAACAAAAAAAATCTGAAAATTATGGACTAAAAGGTGCGCCGGAAATTTAGCTTTTACTAAATCATAAATAAATTTTGATACAAGAAGTTAATGAATAACATTAATAATAATAACAATAACAATTATAATAGTGATATTGATAATAATAACAATAATAATAATAACAACAATCTAAATCATAACAACAATAATTGTAATAAAAATATTAACAATAATATTAGAGGTTTCTTGTGAAATATTCATGTTATTCACTTATTAATAAAATATGGTTCTGATAAAATAATTCATTTAATGCTTACTTATTTGTTAATTTATATTTTAATCTATTTATATTCATTGATAAAAATGTTATTTCATTGATGTAATTATTTAATTATTTACTTAACTAATTATTTAATAAATCACTTTTTTATCTACCTTATTAATATAGGTTTATTTCTTTGTTTAATGATTCATGCATTCATTCATCATCATTTTTGTTTAAAGCCCCTCTGCACTAGTGTGGCAATGATGGATCACACCTCCCTGCGAGGTCACGGGCAGGTGGTTATCTTATCAAATCAGCTCTCAGTTAACATAAGAAAAGGGGCATCATGGGGGATCAACGGGTACCACTTTTGTTGGCTGTATAGAGGGCGCAAATAGCTATAAGTACTGCAGTGGGGTTTTAATGATCATGGTTTGTATCACATTTCTTTTCTTGTTTGTTCTTTCCCCCGTTCTAGGTCAGTTCTCTCTACCTATCTGGTAACATCTCTGCGGCTGAGGCGGCTTCACTGGAGGCTAGGAGATGGTCAAGGGTCGGAATTATCGTCGGAACCTTCGTGAAATCGTTCCTTATTGCTTTCTTGATTGTATATAGTGTCTAATATATTCAACGAATCAAAGACAACAGAGAAATCAACTAAACGATAATTTCAATCCCCTATAGAGTACCGAATCTGTGACGTCATAAAAATCTTTTTTTTTTTTTTTATAACTTCTCAATTTCTTGAATTTCCTAACCACTACGAGCCAGAGCAAATAACACTGAGTTTATATAGGAAGTATATGTATTCAGATGGTCATATCTCAGCCAATACCTAACAAATTCAATTGGTTTTCGAAATTTGGACATTATTTTGTATGCTCTTTCGGAACATGAAGAAGAAATTGAGAGATTCTAAAAAAAAAAATTGATGACGTCACACTTCACCACTCTATTGTTCATCCCATAGAGTGATTTTTGGATTACTTAATACGTCATTGTTATGATTGAACGTTTCAAAACGTGAAAAACGAAGTCTTTTCAATTTTCTTACGTTTATTTGTGCTTAATTAGTTGCGATCATTTTCTAATCAATATAAATCAAATCAAATAATCGAACTCTGATTAATAAATAGATTTAGTATGAAAGTGACCCAATGCAAATTCGATGATTGACAATAAAATTCCTTTGAAATTAAGTCAAATTGCACTATGAATTTCAAATTTCAAAAAGAATATCAGGTCTGACGAATAATTTGAATATCGGTCCTTTCAATTTTGCTTTTTATATATTTCCAATGATATTCGTGTATTGCACTCCCGAATTACACTCGTAAAATGGTTTTCAATCTTTGAAAATTACTAGAAGGACCTATTACAGATTGTTTTGTTTAACCCTCGAGAAAGGGTGGTTGTTTTACCTGGATGTATATGCATCTAGTAATAAACGAGATTTCCTTGTGAATTCATTGTAGAGGTGTTGTTGCGTAGTGGATAAGTCGTCGGACTATAAATCACAGGGTCCGCGGTTCGAGTCCCGCCGCGGCACTAATGTCCTTTGGCAAGACATTAATCTACACTTGCCACTCTCTACCAAGGTGTTAAATGGGTACCGGTAGGAAGAAATTCCTTAAATGCTGTGAGCGTAGAAATCGGTAGCCTAGCATAGCCGGGTAATGTTGGAGCGCATTGAGGACCTTGCGATACGTGCGATATATAAGAATCCAATATTATTATCATTATTTAAAAAAGTTGATTTACCTCTTAGTGAATATCAAAGACTACGATTTTTCTTTAGGTGATCTAATTTCAGAGAAAGAGTGCTATGAAACTATAATATCGGGATCAGATGGGCTTCCCAAAGAGTTTGATAAACATTGTGGTATGATATCAAAGACCTGTTATGTTCCGTTTATAATTCGTATTTGCTTGATAACATTCTTCCTTATTATTTTACATACTTAGGTATTAAAGTTCCTTTGAATGGTAATTTGAGTTTTTAAAATCTTAATTTCAGATCAAAATTTGAGGAAATTAAGACAACGTTGAATATATGGACTTGTAGGCGTTAAACCTTGTATGGAAACGTGACCATTATTAAGTCATTTGTTGTACCATAATTGATTTAATTACTTTGTATTCTTCCTGAACCCCTATTCTCAGTCTTTTCAGATCTTCAGAGAGTCCTCTTTAAATTTGTATAAAGTAACAGGAAGGACAAAATAAGACGCTCTTTGCTTTACAATGAATACAAAAAAGAATGACTCAAAATGTCCCATCTATTATCTTTTAACCGTCCAATGAAAGTGATTTTGATTAAAAGATACTTTGATGAAGGAAACAAAAGTAAATGGAAAATGTTTCTTTGCTCATTCTCTGAGACATAATATGGAAGGTGATATATTTTTTAGCGGTAATCTTCGCTCTGATCATTAAATGTTACACAGATCCTTTGTCGAATTATATAGTGATTGCACGGAGTCACTACAAATACAACACCCTAGTAAAGTTTAAGGAAATTGTTTCCTAACCACTTTGCCTGAATTGTAATATACTGGTAAACGGAAAACCTCTCAATTTTAGACGTTTTAATTCTGATATGATATATGTTAGGGATATTTTGCACAGTGATGGTTCATTTATGTCTTTTGATCAAATCCAAAGTCGAATTAATTTTCTGTTATTTCATTTATGTTATACTATTATGTTCTGTTCGCATTACCTAGTAGCTGGAAAAATGGTTTCTAAAACATGGACACTTTGAAAAAGAAAGTTCTTCTCTTAATTGCGTTTACACTTTATTGAACGATTTCCGTAAAATTCAAATGATTTCAAAATTGTCGTACAATGTTTTTTGGAATAATTTTCAGCAGATATCTCAGAAAACAAACCATCAGGATAAATGGATAATAAAATGAGAAATTTCTAGTTTTTAACTTATTCATAGAAAAATTGCAACACGTAATCGATCATTATAATAATATTTGGCATATATTTTGTTAAGTAATTTTTTTGATGAGTTAACTATATTTTACTATTCTTTGTCTATTCGAACATGTTATTATAATGTATAAGAACTGTTTGAATAAATACTTTAAAAACAAAAACAAAATGTAAATTTCAGATAGTCGTTTTAGAGTAACATCTTTGAAGTTTCGCTTGTGTGTGTTGTAATGCAATAAATTTGTCATATTTGCATCACTGCAACTATTCCACAATCTTCATTTATCTCAGTCATGTACAGTCACACACAACTTCAGAAAACCGAGTACAGGAAAATAACAGGAAATAACGATCAATGGATATAGCACCCCAATGTTTAATGTCAGAAAGATTTTGATAAGACTTAGGGATAATATTTCCAAGTCTACCTAGTGTTCATGTACTAGATTTTTGTAAAATAATACTGTTGTTAAATTATCTTCAAAACCCATGAAGTATTATTCCTGTATTGATCCTTCCAAATGGCAGATGAATGTATAAATCTTCTCCGAAATTTCGTGATCAATCTTTATGATTCTTTAGACTATCAATAAAGTTCTGAGAAGATTTTAACTGTACCTATAAATATTATACCCTATATCAGAATTGTTCCAAATATGTAAAGAAAACTATTCTAACTGTTTTGGCAACAGTCAATATGCCGTGTTTGTGTTTTCCAAATTATAAACAATTGAAAAAAGATAGGTTACAAAGTGTGAAATTTAACCTTCCAACCTTTGGAAGCATTGTAAATTATTAACAACGTATGAAAACAATGCATAATTAGTGACCGACCTACGCACCATATAGAAATTAACATAACTGTCAAGTCATTGTAATAAATTATCTTTGTACGTAGGATATCCGTGTGTGCCATATACGTGTCCAGTTTTCGTATGATCACAGTGCACTGATGAAGTAGAGGTGTGGTGGTATAGTGGTTCATTCATTTGAACCTTAATGCAAGGGTTGAGGGTTCGAATCACAGTCCAGCTAAGAGCAATAATCCATATTTGTAACTCTCAAGTCTCAACCCAGGTGTAAATAGGTACTTGCCCATTGCTGGTGAAGTAATACGTGCAGGACGATCAGGAAGAACATTAACTTTGGTTCCCTGGAAAAAACATAATTATTTATTTATTGAAAGATGGTTGGTAGGCGGTAGACTGAAGGAGAAAACTTGGGAGGTAATACAAAAACAGAACTGAGTAGTCGATAACAGACCCCTCCCCTCTCTCTCTCCCACTCTCTCTCTCTCTCTCTCTCTAGATCTGTCAATGAACTCAAACTAGTTATTATAGATCGTAAGTACCCAATATGTAACAGGGAGGGGGTATCTGGCCCTAACTAACAACAAATTTTGATGCCCCTTTCTATTATGAGCCCCTATGAAAACTCTGAAATAGGTAGACAGCTGCAACACGATAAAACGATGATTGCGTTATATATTAACACTGTAAAATGATCATGACCATGTATTAGTCTGACTAGTATAAAACTACATTGTTTCCATCCCTCGCTAATACCTGGGGACTACATACGTAGAGGTAAGCATCCTACAACAGCAACAACAACAACAACAACAATGTCAACCATTCAACCCCTTCCAGCCTCACCTGAAAATATGAAATCTACGTCATTGGTGATTACGATGCAGACGTGTATGGTTGTTCCAATGTCAAGTGCATCGTTAAGATAGCATTGTTTAATTGTTCGGGTGAGACGCAAGAACGTCAATTAGATAAGAATATTAATTATGACGTTTCTCACCTGATACTCGTCGGTACTCGCTAGGAGTGTGTATATAATGTGTATAAAGTGCGTAGTACCATCAAACAGTGGACATTAACTCGGTGAAGGATACGCTCGTCAGGCGCATACATATTAAAATCGGAGGCTGTGAAAAACAAAATAAGTCATCTTTAAAACACTTCATATAATTATTGCTCCAAGTGAACAGTTTGGTGGATTTGGACCTATCTGTAACTCTAGACTTGGGATAGCTTACATTTGTGTACAAAGACTCGACAATAACTGAAGAAGTGAACACAATGGCCGGTAAGCTATATATTGCTTTAAGTGTCTTGATCATTTCAGATAAGCATAGTGTATTATTATTACACATGTGTATTAGCTATTTTTTTCCTGGAACATTTGTATATATTGTGCAATCGCGGAGCATAGCCATCCTTATCAACATGTATTCTTTGTATGTAATAAAATAAAGGAAGTCTGGGGGAAATGTGCAGAGAGACCTAATTTACCAATTCTGATGAAATTATCCTGGAAAGAAATTTATATAGGAATAGATGACAGTACTTTAAAAACAGAGCAATTATTGAACCACATTTTGATTATGATTAAATTTGTGATTTTCCAAGCAATAGAAATAGAATATAGATTATTTGAAAATAGAAATGAAGAGAAAAAAACTTTCATTGAAAAGAGACACCCTTTCAATTCATTTAAGGAAATGGGAAACTTTGGAAAGTTTAGAATAAATGTTTTCTGTTTTTAAATTTTCTCAATATACTTCTAGACCCTCCTCTCTTTTCTTCCCTGGCTTTCTTTTCTTCTCTGTTCTTCTTTTCTTTTTCCGTTTCTTTGTTTGTTTGTTCGTTCTATGTTGGTGTGTGTTTTGTATACTGTTGTACTTGATATGTGTTTAAATGTTGTGTGGGGCGGGGGTAGTAGGCGTTCTCTAGCTCTTTCTCTTTTTATTTTTATCATTTATCTTTTTTTTTTTTATCATAACCCTTTTTTTTTTTTCTCTGAAGGAAATTTAACAGGAAAAGAAAACATGGTGGAAAAGACAGTAATAATTTGAAATGTATACGCAAAATGGTCCAGGAAATAGTACAAACTTTATTTGCGGTTTGTTTAAAATGTGAATTATCATTTTATTTATGTCAATATTTTTCATCTGTAAATGTGTAACTTTATTTGTGACCTTGTATGGAATGTAAAATTTCACTTGCAAATTTATTTAGATCTATTTGAAGGTTATTTTGTTATTTTGTTTACAATGTTATAAATGATGAGAGAAATTAATAAAAACCTATGAGTTTTTTATTTTTTTAAATAGCCAGTTCAGGAATCAACAGATGAAATGTTGACAGCTGGTCACACGGGTAGTCCCTACGAGGACAGCCCCAAATAAACCAATCAGATAACTATCAGATTAATATCACGAATCATTATTTTACTTGTATATTCACTGCATCAAGTTGGTATTTGGGGGGATTTCAATCGTAAAAGAACCCTGGATACCAATCGACAAGATAGAATTTAGTGTCACATTTCTTTGTTTTTTAATTAATTGATGTTATATTGCAAAATGGAGTGGCAGCCAATGGTTGAATTGTTCACACTTTACAAGCAAATTTTTAAAATACATAGAATGAAATATTGCAAGTGACAAACCAATAATGCAGAGATTTTAACAAGGTTTTTCCAAGGTGCTGATTTTTGTTTGTTTGTTTTTGTAGATTTAGGTTAGAGGGAAATCTGTACAATATCTCTACAAACAGTATAATCTAAATTTAACGGACGTTTTATTTTTTCTGTCATCCCCCTCTCTTCCCCAACCCGTTTTCCTTCTCTCTCTCTCTCTCTCTCTCTCTCTCAATCTCTCATTATACCTCTCCCACCCTATCTATCTCTCTTTCTCTCTCTCGCTCTACCTCCCTTCCTCGATATATGCCCCTCTCACGAGACCCCCCCCCCCCCCCCCCCGCTACCCACTCTCCCTTTATTTCTGCCTCTCTCACTCTGCATCCCCTTTCTCTCTCTGTCCCTATCCTCTCCCTTCTATCTAACATATAGAAACCAAAGTTAACCCATACGACCCATCTACCAATGGGACCAGTGGGGCGTACGTCCCGCCTGCGACCAACCCGGCATATGGCAATGTGGCATACGGCAATGCGGCATACGGCAATGCAGGATACGGCAACGCAGTGTATCCCGCCGGGCCCACCGCGCCGATGGATGGAGGTGCTCCTCCGTCATATAATCCTGCTCCGTCATATAATCCTGCTCCAATGGTACAAACAATGAATGTCGGGGTAGGTAGACATCTTCATACTTAAAATTGCAAACAAAAAAGCACTTCGAATATAATATGCCTGGAATGTCAATATCGTGCCCATTCTGCCCCATTGTTTCGAAAATTGAAATCTCTTAATATTTTTAGTTTGTACTATTACTTCTTTGCCCTCCTTTTACTTTCAAAATAAATTACCTGTTAACATTTCTTCAGATCTTCAGTCTTAATTACCAGATACAAAATCACAATACCTGTTTTAAGGATTCTTTTCACTTATGGCCAGTAAAAACAAATAAGGTGCTGAAATCAGTACGACATAATTTCCCTGTGATTTGGAACTCCATCCCCAAAGATGTCTTTGAATGTAAGTCTGTTAATTTTTTTTTTTAAGTCGAAGCAGTTTCTTCATATCAAATATATATAGTTATTTATCTTTTGGTTTTATTTGTGTTATAAGTTTTGTTGTTGTTGTTATGTTTAGGGCCGGTCGGCTAATGCCAGGGAAATGATAGAAATAAGGGTAGAAACACTATACAGTGCGTCCCTTAAAGAAAAAAAAACGAGAATGATCGATGTTTTATTATAACTTAATAACAATGATAATTAATAAATGACACACATTTTTAAAGCTTGTATTCTCTTCTTTCATTTGTTACAACTCATATGATGCATATTTCACGCATGGGTGATTAAAAGCAATTTGAAGAAGGAAACCAAAAAGTCATTTGGCGGACGGTGTCTGAATTTCAAAGGGAAAATCATATTTCTAGAAAGTTCATTTTCTGCCCTTTCATATGACACCTCAATCAGCAAAAATGAGATAGAAATAACAAAGCTCTGTTCGTTTAAAGTAGTGCTTGCATTTCCATAATTTGATTTAACGAATTCGTTTTCACTGGCTGCCTGCCGTAGCAACAAACAGAGTTGACAAAAGACTTAACTCCGTTTCGTTGACGATCAGCCATGCACAAACAAGACGAATGATTTCACGCATGGCTGATCTTCAACGAAACGGAGTTAAGTCTGTTATCAACTCTTTTTGTTGCTACAGCAGGCAGCCAGGTAAAACGAATTCCACCCTTAACATATTTACGCAGGGGGGGGGGGCAATATCTGCAAAGAAATGAATGTTACTTTGATTTGAATATAATTATGCAGTAAGAATGATATATTTCATTACACATTTAAATAGTTAAATCTTATTATAAGACGTTTACAAACACAAATAAAGTTGTTCTTTGAATTAATACCTGGGGGTGTTTCACAAAACTTGTCAGCAGTGACACATGACAGTTTTTGTTATAAGCTACTGCTATCCCTGCTTCTGATTGGTTATCAGCAGATTTGTCACTGAGTTTTCTCATTTGACATTGAAAAAAGGGCTTTGTGAAACGGGTCCCATGAGTCGAATGCTTGATTCACGTTTTTGACTTCAGTATGAGGTCAAGGTGAGGTTACTGGATAACAAATCAAAGAATTTATTCTTTTTGAAGCAGATACACGCGTGGATACGTCGCCGGACTGTCTTTGGCAAGACATTGATCTACATTTGCCACTCTCCACCCAGGTGAAGTAAATGGGGACCGGTAGGAAGTAATTCTTTGAATGCTGTGAGCACCGAAATCGGTAGCCTAGCAGAGCCGGGGTAATATTGGAGCACTTTGAGCACCCTGCAGGGTGGATATATGCGCTATATAAATATCCAATATTACTATTATTATTATTATTATTATTATTATTATTACTCTTTTTTCATACGCACTGTAGAATGCAGAAGAAAATATACCCAATCGAATGCAATCCAATCCTATCCTCTCTTTTCTCTTTCCAGGTACCAGTGACTACCATGATCACCAGACAGGGCCCACCCAGGCCACAGAGTTTCATCATCCATAACGTCATGACGCTTCTCTTCTGCTGTATTATCTTTGGAATTATCGGTATCGTGAAAGGCTCACAGGTAAAATCATGTTTCATTAATTATTCAAAATTCATGTTAGTCAGACCTGACATATCCCCCCCCCCCCCCCTCGGTATCGTTAAGGGTTCACAGGTAAAATAATTTCTCATTAAATATTATCCTGCCACAGGGCTAATCCCCATTGTGCCAAGCCACAAATCCCCCCCAGTGCCAAGTTTATTTTGCGATAATAGGATTAACGCGATGGGGTACTATCAATAGCACGTGCGAAACACAAGGCACAGTACAATGGGCATGAACAATAACTGCTAGTACGAATGCTTGCAAACATGCAAAAAGCAGCGAAGCGGTGGCTTCCTCGCGTGTACAAAGCACTTTAACGGTAGCGTGCATGCAGCATGAACTTATACAGAACTCATGTCTGTCAGACTTGACACCCCCTCCCCCCCCCCCCCCCCCCTCGTTGCGCTCCAAAATCATTGACTTGGCTTTTCATTTCTTTCATTTCCAAATTCAAGTATAACAATAAAAAAATAAAAAACATGCAAATAATTAAACAATGTAGGCCTACATTTAATTGTTCGTTAAAGGAATACACGAACAAACAAGCACACATACAAAAATAATAACTTGATAAAAGGGAGAAATTATGAGTCAGCTAGTTTGTGGATGTGAAAAAACAGAAGCCAAATTAGCTTTACAGGGTTAATTCCCAGAATTGTTATAATATCACATTTTAAACAATGTAGGCAAAGGTGGGAGAGGGGGAGGAGAGGGCGGTCTTGTCATTGGCGTCTTACCATTACTGGGTTTAGAATTCGTTCTAGAAATCATTGCTCCCAAACACAACGTTCTTTCCTTAAAAATCTTTTCTAAATATAAACATGATGAGAATGCCCAAAGATCGAAAAAATTATGCAAATATAATTTTTCGTTTACACAGATAGATTAATTAGTAATTTGTTTGCATCATTGATAATGTACAGTGTTTTACACTAATGTGGAAGGTATTACGTGCATCATATCGTCACTTTATTAAATATTAAAATCGAACAAAGGAACATAACATAACCATAGGTCAGGGGCGTATGCAGGATTTTTTTCGAGGGGGAGGGGGGAGGGTTAAAATTTGAAAATCGCGCCGAAAATTACGACTCAGCCAGCCGGTGAATAAGCGGGAGGGGTGGGGGGGGGGGGGTAGGGTCACCTTTTTTAGTCACCCTTTAGCATTTTTTTTTTAATTGAGGGGGAGGTCCTCCAATACACACACATATAAAATTATATGGAGGGAGTTCGACCCGCCCCCCCCCCCCCCCCTGCGTACGCGCCTGCCATAGGTACATATCGAACAGGAGGTGTGGAATCCTACTTATTTAATTACTATTATCATTATTATCACTATTATTACTATCATTACTACTATCCTTATTATCATTACTATTATCATTATTATCACTACTATTATTATTATCATTACTATTATCCTTATTATCATTACTATTCTCTAGGTTGATAGTTATTATATTCAAGGCCAGTACGGGGCGGCCGAGGAGGCGTCTCTCTCAGCCAAGAAATGGTTCAACTGGGGTCTCATCTGCGGGGGTGTTGTCTACGTTATTGTCTTCATTATGTGGATGTGTATCATCTTCATCTAAAGTGAAGGAAACAAATGAAAAGAGAGATACAAATTAAAGGCCCACTGCACTACTTGTAGCTACTTGCGCCCTCTATATAACAAACAATGCCTAATCAGTGACCATTGGTCCCCCATGATCCTCTTTTTCTTATGTTATTTGAGAGCTGAGTTGATGAGATAACCACCTGTTCAGTGACCTTGCATGATGGTCTAATCCCTTCTTTACACTAGTACTGATAAGCTTTAAAGGGTTCTATTCTCGAAAGCGGACTAACTTTAGTCCATGGTTTATTCCACGGACTGATTATGGAATGCCCAGTGTTCATATGAATATGTTTTTGAATAAGTCAATCTGTCACTAAATTTAAATAAATGTAATAACATAATTGATAAACAACAATATGACTATTATATAATTATAATTATATATAATTATATAATTATTCAAAAGTATATTCATATGGACACTTGGCATTTCATACATATTCGGCGGATTAAACCAAAGACTAAAGTTATTCCGCTTTCGAGAATACCACCCAAGATGTATTGATCATGTCTGTTGTAATTACAATCGTTTACTGTTACTTCCTCTTCAAATTGGTAGAATTCTAGGAGGTATTTGATTTTTCAGGTTTGTTCTTCACTCTGCCTTCATTCCTGTATTCATTTGTATTATCTTCATCTAAAGTGAAGGGAATAAATAAAAAGAGAGTTCAAATGAAAATCTACTGATCATGTCTTTCGTTACGTGATAATAATAATACAAACCCATCCTCAACTTAATTGCTGTTGATACTGACCACTACCAAAACAGATCATCTGGAGTAGGGGTATCTACAAGAACACGCATTTCAGTATCATTCAAGAAGTTATCCGCTGTAAAGGACTGGTATACACACTCCCAATAGAGTGGTGAAGTGTGACGTCATCAAAATCCTATTTTTAGAATTTCTCAATGTTTTTCTTCGTTTTCCGAAAGAGCATCAAAAATAATGTCCTAAAGTCAAAATTTAATGTCCTAACCTAATGGTTAGGAGCCAGAGCATATAACACTGAGTTCTCATAGGACATATATTTATTCAGATAGTCATATCTCAGCCAATACATAACATATTAAATTGGTCTTCGACTTTTGGACATTATCTTTGATGCTCTTTTGGAAAATGAAGGAAAAAATATAGATTTTTATGACGTCACAGTTTCGGTACTCTATATCCTAGGACATTCCCGAATGGGACTTTCTCCCGACCCATGTTAGAAATGACCCCCCCCCCCCCCCACCCCCCTCGGAGCCTTTAAAGATAACTTCAACATGGGTGAAATAATTGCTAGGGCCCACTTTAAACATTACGTATACTCTGCTCAGTCGACTGCACCTGCATGTTACATCCCAGCTGAGGAGTTTATGCAGTAGCCCACCAGAACCAGAATATGTAATTGCAATCGTTTTTTGTTACTTCCTACTTAAAGAGAAGGTTGAGTTCTGGGAAGAGGTAACAAATAATTTGTGAGCGTTATCATTCTTATTATGCAAGTGTGGAAGAACATCAGATAAGACATGTTCCCTGAAAAGCATGGCTCTTCAAATGCCTTCATATTCTAAATATGTCATGTAACATCGTAAAATTCCGGGGTAGGATTTTTACGCCACGTGTTCGTGTAGTCCCATATACATCTTTCTGTGTACAGTGTTTGTAACTTTATTAAGACTTGGCCAAATTTCTTATCATTTTGATGATTCCAGAACCTTGCAATACACACAAATTCTTATATGCTACATGATCAACTGTTTCTGATCCATTCCACACCTTTTCTTTTACAGTGCAATCGCATTACCAGAACTCACCTTTATCTTTAATGTTACTTCCTACTTAAATTGGGTACTAGATTTCAAGGAGGTCTCGGAGGTTCCTGGTTAGTTCTTTACCTTGCCTTCCTCGCTATATTCATGTGTGTCCTTTACATTTAAAGTGGAGGGAATCAATAAAAAAAAGAGAGATAAAATGTATTGATCATGTCTTTCATAATATGTAATTGTAATCGCTTGTTATTACTTGTTATTGAAATTGGGAGAATTTCTAGAAAGTCTTTAAGACTTTAGTTGTTGTTTTGTTAACATTGTCTTCCTCATTTTATTCAATATGTATCCCGTCATCATTTAAAGAGAAGGGGAAATAGAAAAAAGAGAAAATTGTAATCGTTTATTGTTACTTCGAAGGCCTAATTTTCCATTTTAATTACCTTGTATTTGTCTATGCTTTGTACTATTAGGTGAAGAACGTAAATTCGTTAATTCCATCTATTGTCTTTAATGCATGTCTTTGATGTTAATATTATTTCACTTCATGACTTTTGTTTATTTTACACAATTCGTCCTCGTTTTCACGAAGTGACGGTTGTGAGGAAAATCGTAACGCAAAGTGAATGCAATTTTTTTCACTACAGTCACTTCGTGAAAACAGCGACGAATTATTGTGTAAAGCAATTAGAACCTTTTGTATTTTGCGCTACAGAAATGCAATTCATTATCATCGTTGTTAATAATATCACTCTACATTATCATTAAGTTTACTGTATATCATTATTGTTTCCATATGCTGGTGATAATGATGACGATGGTGTCATAATTTTGATAAATTAATTTGATCAATTATTTGTAGATAATACTTTTGGTATATTCATACTTATTTTACGCATTTCATTAACCTGAACCTAGACGCATAGCTTATTCATTCAAAATATTTATTTACTTTGTCATTTTTACTTTATACATGATTTTCTAATTCAGTGAATTATCCAATAAACCATTATTTACTACTACTAATACTACTATTACTACTACTACTAGTACTACTACTACAACAACTCCTCTTCCTCCTCCTACTATTACTACTACTATTACTACTACTACTACTACTAGTACTACTACTACAACAACTCCTCTTCCTCCTCCTACTATTACTACTACTATTACTACTACTACTACTGCTACTATTACTACTACTACTACTACTAGTACTACTACTACAACAACTCCTCTTCCTCCTCCTACTATTACTACTACTATTACTACTACTACTACTGCTACTATTACTACCACTATTTCTGACAACTTGAAATGTATTGTTTATTACGTATGAACCGAACGAGTTTGTTATAATGGTATCATAGACTCAAGGGAATAAGGTTACTGTATATAATACACTTATTGTTGTATATAAATTATATTAAGTCATATGCAAGAATATTATAGTCGATATGAAATTTAAAATTCTACCAAAATTATAATTACATGTTATGATTACCCCAACCATTGAAAATGTTATGTATATTATATAGTTATCTATAATAAGGCTTCCAAGTGGTACAATAAATCAGTGTACTTAATATCTTGTTTTCGTATTGCTCAGTTATCCGAAAACAAAGCAATTTTTACCGGGGTAAGTCAAATTTTGTTATTTCGCTAGTCAGCCTGATATAGATAATAATACAATATTATATGGCTTTGTTTTCGTATAATACAAAAATATATTGCTCTCGCTATTACTTTATTATATGTCACTCGTCTTTGACTTATCCAATATTGTCATAGCTCAAGCAATAATTATATTCTTGTTTCACACTCAAAGCCATCCAATATTATATAATTAAATATTGTGCACTAGTCATTGGCGGCCAATGGGTAAAAAAGAATTTGTTTGTTAGCGAGGTTTTCAACAATTAAAATCTTTTTATATTCTTCAATCCAAACACATTTGTATAAATGCTATTTGTGATAGTTTGTATTGTCTTTTTGTTAATAATAATAATAATAGCTAGTTCTTATATAGCGCTTTTCAGGACCGAAGGCCCTCTCAAAGCGCTTTACAGATATATATATTATTACCCCGGTCATAGGATTTAGTCCTCTTGTGTAATTTCGAACATATCAACATTAATCATAAATGATGCTTTTTGAAAATGAAGATTTTAACTTAATTGTGGAAACCTACATGTATATTTCATTCTAGAATCAGGTTAACATAATAATATTCTAAATGGTTGCAAAATGTGATAATAATCTTTCACACAATCAAGTTTTGTATCGCGTTATATGCAATGAGGAAGTAACCATGTTAAGCCACTTCTGAACATTGTAAATTATTAATGATGCACAATAAATTACTAATTAACCTATCTGTGTCCATTTCATATTTGCATTACATTTTCGAACTTTGGTCGTTTCGATCATGTCTACATTTAGAATGAATTTCATTAATTTTGCACAGTACTTGGTTACAGTACTTGAACTACATGTATACACAAACTTTGTGATCGACATTTTGATTAAAACAAATTCGCATATATATGTATATTATTTTACATTTGTTACTATGTGTTAATTGCACGGAAAATGATTGCGAGTGATTTTTTTTTTTTTTACACATTTCAGGGGATCATTCGAATTGTAGTAACCCTCCTCTCTCTCTCTCTCTCTCTCTCTTTTTGTATCTCTCTCTCTCTCTCTTTCTCTCTCTCTCTCTCTCTCTCTCGCACACATACAAACACGCACACACACGCACTCACACGCCCACACACACAAACACACACACACTCTCTCTCTCTATCTGTTAATTTGATTTGTTTCCTTTTCGTATTTAGTAAACAGCTCATTAAACATTGTGTATAAGGAGGGGGAGGAGAGAGAAGAAGTGAGAAAAAGGAGCCTTGGAGGGGTGAAACAGGGCAATGGGATAGAGGAAGTGACAATGACAATGATTTTTGACAATGATTTTTTATTTCTTTAACGGCCCCTTCTGGGGCATGGAAGAAATACAGTTGAATAGTACATATATAATGTTTAACAATGATATTGATATCGATTTTTTTTTTTTTAACACACAGAGAAAATCTTTAAAAACAAGAAAATCTTTGGCAGCGAACAGTGATGGGGGAAAGAGAGTGGGGAAGAGAGAAGATATATGGAAAGAGAGAGAGAGAGAGAGAGAAGGAGTGATAAAAAGTGAAGTATTCCAAATTAAATGGTAAAAACATAGAAGTTGTCAAATAGGCAAGAGGGGAATCGTCCCCTTCCCCCCCCCCCCAGAAAATTGGAAAAGTGCACACAATTTTTTGGGGGGCAAATACTGACTAAAGACTGCAACACGCTTTTAAGCTCTGGAGGGCTCAATAATTCAGCGTTTAGACTAATAAAAAAGGCAAAAATCTTCTCGCTAGGTCGGTAGCCTCCCTAGCATAATCTCCTTCAAAGTTGTTCAAGTAAATATTGTAGAAAATATGAATTCCGTTACTATCAAGTAAGCACAGTTTACACTGTATGTTTACAAGATTAAGAGTTATAGAAAAAGATCAGTGCTACACAAATGAATATTCCGCCAGCTCTTTTTATTAAGGAGTCACTACAACATATATTTGCCAGGCTGATGTTTGCCATTTGAAGTCCCATAGCGATATCAATTAACATGTATAAATTATGACAGAGGCCTAGAGTGGGAAATAGAAATCCCATCCATGCCCAAGCTCCCTGCTGACACTAAAATTTACCTACTAAAATGATATTTTCAAATCTTCGGACTGCACACCGATTACCGGCAAAGTAAAAGTGAAGTGTGATACAAAGTAAATAGCCTGGTTTTATAGTATAGTTTTGCTAAGTAATGTACTTTTTTAATACAACAAAAGTTCAAAGACCTGTGGGGGGTAGTCACTGTCGTCACCTTCGCCCCTTTCGTTCACTACGCTCCCTTATCCTTCGTTCTGACGTACTGATGGGGTGCTTGGGGGCAGGCGCCTCTCCCAAAACAAAATTAGAACGTGGTTTATTTCTCATTCAAAACCAGTGATTAACAAATGTTGCTGAAATTACATGATTTTCCGGTATTTTTCTCATGTTTTGTTTCAATTTAACATTTGTATGCCTTTATTAGAATTTCCAAAATTTACAGTCAGGCAAGGGTGTCGATTTGTATTGGTGGTTGGGGGGATGATAGGTGCCAAAATATTTTCGGCAATGGATCAAAGCAACCAAGAGGTAGAAGCGTGTGGCAGGTTGCACCCCTCCTCATGCAAGGGCGTAGCCAGGATTTCATTTTAGGGGGGCGGTAGTGAGCACGCAAAGCTAGGGGGTTGGGTGCAGGGAGGGGGAGTCCCCCCCCCCCTCCCCCGCGAAGCGCGGAAGCTTTGACGTTTCATTAACTTATTAGAGAAGGAAGACGATTCGTTGCACCGTTCTCGACTCTTAATCTTTGTTTGAATCAAGTTCCCCTTCCTCCGCGCGTAGCGCGGTAGCTTTGACGGTTCATTAGATTATTAAAGAAAGAAGGCGATTCGATGTACCATTCTTGACTTTTAATCCTTAATGTATGAACAAGTTCCCCTTCCTCCGCGCGTAGCGCGGAAACTCTGAAGTTTCATTAGTTTATTAAAGAAAGAAGACGATTTGATGTACCATTCTCGACTCTTAATCCTTGTCTGAATTCAATTTCCCCCCTCCCGCGCGAAACGCGGAAGCTTTGAATTAAATTATTAGAGAAAGAAGACGATTCGTTGTATCGTGTCCTTGTCTGAGTGCAATTCGCCCCCGCCCTCTTGCGCGAAGCGCGGAAGCTTTGACGTTTCATTAAATTATTAGAGAAGAAAGACGATTCGTTGTACCGTGTCCTTGTCTGAGTGCAATTCGCCCCCGCCATCTTGCGCGAAGCGCGGAAGCTTTGACGTTTCATTAAATTATTAGAGAAGGAAGACGATTCGTTGTACCGTGTCCTTGTCTGAGTGCAATTCGCCCCCGCCCTCCCGCGCAAAGCGCGGAAGCTTTGACGTTTCATTTGATTATTACTCTTAATCCACGTCTGAAATCATTTTCGCCCATCCCGCGCGTAGCGCGGATGCTTTCACGTTTCATTAAATTATAACAAAAAGAAGATTATTCGTTGTATCGTGTACTTTGACGTTTCATTTAATTATAACTCTTAATCCTAGTCTGAATTCATTTCCCCCCCCCCCTCCCGCGCAAAGCGCGGAAGCTTTGCCGTTTCACTAAATTATTAGAGAAAGAAGACGATTCGTTGTACTGTTCTCTATATTAATCCTTGTCTGAATTCAGTTTCCCCACATGATGTACGTATGGAACGTTCGTTTGCACATCTTTGCATGCACAGCCCGAATGGTGGGTAGCATGTTATCTGCCGGCAGTGCTTGTCGCAATAGCTTCTGGAAAGGATTTGTATACTACTGTTAGTGTTAACGGCCATTAGTGATTATACAAAATATATGCTCTTCCTGGCTATTTGGGAATGTGTCAGTTTGCAACAGAAATGGAGAAACGCGAATTTTGCTGAAAATCATGTGATATCACGAACATTTATAAATCACTTGTATGAAATACGCCAGTTACATCAGTTACATCAGCTTTTCAATAAAACAAAAATAAGTTGTGACATAATATTCGTTCTCCACAAATGAATTTTTGTAGGAAATATCAGGAAATAAAATGAGTAAACAAAATAAAAATAAAGATACAATGACGTGAATTTTTAAGAGGGTGAACGGAAACAACATAAACACTAGTGATCTATCTTATAAGTCATACTAATGTCCAAAAATCTTTCTCCTTGTCTCCGATCTCATCAAGAATTTGTCACAGAGTTCATCTATGTTTACATTATCCAGGATTGTCTGTTGTTGCAGATTGCTACTTTTGCGCTTCGCGCTTAACATTTAGCTCGTTGCTTTTTAACGCTGCGTCTTTGCATTTGGCGCACTGCATTTCTATATGATGCTGTTTATTGAACAAATTGAATAAATTCATCAATTCCTAATGGAGCCGTATGAGCGATAATTCAATTTATTCTTGTCTCATAATACGGTTGTCTCATTTACCTCGTATATATGTAGTATTATGAAAATGAGATAACAAAATGTGTATATTGACGGTCATCTTGCGAGTAATAACCATTAACTACTCTCATCGGGCTCTCATCATAAATTTTTCTCTTATTTTTTTTTTTGTGGGTGAATTATTGGGGGGGTGATTGTACAGGCCACCCCCCCCCCCCCCCGGGATCGACACCCATGCAGTCAGGCAAAAAATATGCTTATCAAGAAGCCGACGTTTCGAAGCCCGCGGATTGGCGGGTCTCGGGGGGGGGGGGGGGGGGGTTCGGGAGGCTCGAGCCCCCCCCCCCCCCCTTCCCACCCCACGGCCCGATCACTCTTTTGAAAAAGTATGATGAACAAAACAGAAAGAAAGAAAGAAAGAAAAAAAGTAAAGAATAGTGACCTGCCAATGCACACAAAAATATGCTCATCTGACCGTAATTAAATACCTAAAACCCCTAAGTTTCCGGGGGTTCTGCCCCCTGGACCCCATCAAGGCCCCCTAAGGCAGGCCCCTGGATGCTAATCTGACCTTAATGTAATGCCTAAAACTCCTGAGATTTAGGGGGCTCCGCCTCCTCGACCCCACGCCAATTAGTGACCTGCCAGTGTTAAAAATGAGGAATAAAAATATGCTCATCTGACCGTTATCAAATGCCTAAAACCCCTTGAGCTTCCGGGAGCTACACCCCTTGACCCACGATTTTTCTTTTTCTGCCCCTTCCCCTTCAAACACTTTCGCTCATTATGCCACTGGTCCCTCGCATTCCGTCCCCCCCCCCCCGGTCATGAAAAGAAATCGTCGCCCCTGTTTACTACATTCAGTCTAAAGTGGCGGACCGGGGGGGGGGGGGGGGGCACAGAACCCTCCCCCACTTTTTCAAGTACCCCAAAAGAGCCCCTTTTCATTTATAATAGGTTCTCTTTCCACAATCTTATAAGTGCCCTTACCATCTCTGATAAGTGCCCTTTCACCAATGATAATTGTCCATAATAAAATCTGGTATGTTTTCGCTTTGATATTTCTCTTTGTAGGTGCCCATATTTCCAGAATGTGCCCTTGTTGTTGAACCTCCCCCACACAAATACTTTGAAAAACGCTTCGCAGCCCCTTCATTTAATGACACAATTGTGTATTAAGGTGATAAATCCAAAAAGATTTTTTTAAGATCATACCAAATTATTTGCGTATAACTTCTTTTACACGGTGTTTTGTTTGTATTTGTGGGGGGGGCGGCCCCGTACACTAGCCCCCGCTGCTTACAGTCATGATTCAGTGGCTCAGTAATGGCCTCGTTACCAGCCTCTGGCCAGCCTCTGGACCCCACCAAGGGCCCTAAGGCTGGCCCCTGGTTGCTCATCTGACCGTACATAAATACTTAAAACCTCCGAGTTTTGGGGGCTCTGCAATCGAGCTATTGCCGGGCAATAGCTCGATTGTAACCTCACCGAGAGCGTATAAAATCAACTGTGTCTCGAAAATTAAAGCAGTCATTATTATTTTTATATACCGAAAAAAGAGTCAACTTATGACACCACCTTGGCTTTTCTCTAGCTTATCTACACATGTATCAACACAAAATTATGGCATCTGCCATAGACTTTTGTCTCAGAAAGTGAATGCGTAACAACATTCAAGAAGAAAAGGCAGCGGGGTTACAACTTCCCCGGAAATGATTTCTACTCCACAAAATAGCAGATATTCTGTGCTTTCAAATGCGTTTCGCCCCAATTTATAACGTTAATGGTAATTTAAGATTATTTTTTTTCTTTACCTCTTCAGAGGGACTTTATTGTTTCATTTCAAAATACATATATATTATTTACAAAACAAGTCAAATGAAACATATGAATTATATACAAGATCAACATAATTTCTTAAAATAATCATTTTAACATTTCTAATACTTTCTTAACCTTTTCACTATCGAAGTATCTTATATATTCTTTGTATTTCAAATAACATTTGAATGATGAAATAAAATTATTTATTAACCTCTTTGGATTGGTTGGTATTTCCCCAAAATTCCGCTTTACATAGTCTTTGTATATAACCAATTGAGCATTAAGTAAACTAAATTTTCTGTTATCTATTTTATATCCAATCAATAACATTTCCATATCAATTTCAATTTCTATTTTAAAGATGTAATATATAATTCTTGAGATAATTTTCCAGAAAACTCTTAATTTCTTGCAACGAAATATAAAATGTTCAATAGTTTCTTTTCACGACAAATTTGACATTCGTTAGACTGTACGATTTTCCATATAAAGAGATTGTCTTTAGATGGCAATATTCTATGAATTAATTTGAAATTATATTGTTTGATATTAAAATATAGTAACTTTTTGCTGTAGTAAATTCAACGTTTATAACATCTAAAGTTGTCTCAATGTCCATAGTTTCATTGAGACTTGAAGATTTGTTTAAATGTAAATTTTGTGACCAATATTTTGGGAATGCTTTTTTAATTTTGACATTTTGAATAAAAAAAACAGATTCTTTACATCAAAATGGTTATTGAATAAAGAGTTATCTATCCATGTACCTTGATTTATAACATGTTTGATTTAACAAATTCCCTTTTTTTATCCACGATGGGAAATACAGAGGTTTATTATCAATTACTTCAAATGTATTTACATATCGAATTTCTGACCATGTGCAAAGCAAATCCATATCAAACATTGGTCAATTTTTTGTTTACATATCATTTTCATGTGTTTAATATGACAATTATTACTGTAAACATCCCGCCAACTCTTTCAGTCCAAAATGAAATAATGTCTTCCACATTGCATCATCTGCATTAAAAAACGTATATATCTAAGATAATCTAAGTGAATTAGCTGTCAAAATCAAATCAACCAAGCCCCCCTTTTCTTTCTGACTTGATACAAACATTCCGTTTTACTTTTTCACGTTTAGAGTTACATTAAGTATATATAGTTATATGTAAAGCCTTGCATATATGAATAGGCATTGAGACAGCTGTGCCTAAATAGACAAGCTGAGGAATTATCAAATATTTTATAATTATTATTTTTCCATAACAGGTCAGTCGTCTCATTTTCCACGTCTTAAGAATATTATTGATTTTTTCAACTTTTCCCTCCCAATTCATACTGCTTACATATTTATCATTTTTACCAACGTAAGCACCTAAATTTTTAATTGGTTCTTCTGTAAATTCAATATCATATTTTGTTGTATCTAATTCTTTCATTTTCAGTACTTTTGTTTTATTTCAATTAATCTTTGGACCTGCAAAATATTCAAAATTGTCTACCTCCTTCATAGGCCTGTAACCAATCATCGGATCTGGGGCTGATCTTGAGCCAATCAGGGGTGATCGGATAATAATTTCCGATCGCAGATCAATAAAAATGATCGGAAACAAAATCGGCAGATTTTTTTGTTTTGTTGTTTTAATGCCGACAATTTTCAAATTTTTGGTATCAAATGCTTTAAAAAAAATAACAGCTGGGATTATTTTGTCATTTGGAGTTGTTGTAGACCATGTTTGTTGATATTTAGTGCCTTTTCATGACTTTGAAATTAATAATATTGGTCTAAGAGAAAAGGGCAAAACATGCGGGCCGCCATCTTGGATTATAATGCATGCCTACATTGTACACACACCGAAGTCTCAAAGACTTTCTAGAAAGTCTCCCAATTTCAATACCAAGTAAAAACAATCGATTACAATCACATATTATGAAATACATGATCAATACATTTTAATTTTATCTCTCTTTTTATTTTCTCTTCACTTTAGATAAAGATAATACACATGAGTATAGTGGGGAAGGCAAGGTAAAGAACTAACCCGAAACCTCAGAGACTTCCTTGAAATCCACCCAATTTAAATAGAAAGTAACAATAAACAATTGCAATTACATATTCTGGTTCTGGTTCTGGTTCTGGTGGGCTACTGCATAAACTCCTCAGCTGGTGTGTAACATGCAGGCGCAGTCGACATATGATTTCTAAAGTGGGCTCTAGCAATTCTTTCGCCCATGTTGAGCTTTTATCATCTTTAAGGCTTCAAGGGTGGGGGCATTTCTAACGGGAGAAAGTTCCATTCGGGGAATGTCCTAGGATATAGAGAGTGTTTATAACAGTCCTTTACAGCGGATAATTTCTTGAATGATACTGAAGAGCGTATTCTTGTAGATACCTCTACTCCAGAGACTTCTTTAACAATAAATGATTGCAATTACATATTACGAAAGACATGATCAATACATTTTAATTGTATCTCTCTTTTTATTTTTATTTCACTTTAGCTCAAGCTTAAGAGAATAATCGTCCACGTAATGAGGAGGATAACGTAAACAACACCCCCGCAGATCACTCCCGAGTTAAACCATCTCTTGGCCGAGAGGGACGCTGCATTGGCCGCATCGTAGTTGCCTTGATTATAGAAACTATCAACATAGAGAATAGTAATAATAAGGATAATAGTAATGATAATAATAATAGTGATAAAAATGAGAATAGTGATAATAATGCTAATAATCATAATAATAATAGTAGTAATACAAATAATGATAACAATGATGATAGTACAAATAATAATACTAACACTGATAATTACAATAATATTGATAATATAGCCTCGTAGTTGCCTTGAATATAGAAACTATCAACCTAGAGAATAGTAATAATAATAAGGATAATAGTAATGATAATAATAGTGATAATAATAATGATAATAACAATAGTAGTAATGATAATACAAATAATAGTGATACTAATGAGAATGATAATAATAATGATAGTAGTAATGATAATACAAATAATAGTGATACTAATGAGAATGATAATAATAATGATAATAGTAATGATAATAATAATAGTGATAATAATGAGAATAGTGATAAAAATGAGAATAGTGATAATAATGCTAATAATCATAATAATAATAGTAGTAATACAAATAATGATAACAATGATGATATTACAAATAATTATACTAAAACTGATAATTACAATAATAATATTGATAATAACAACGATACAAAATTGTAATTGAATAACTATAATGATTATAATAACAACAATAACAATACCAATAATAACATAAATAATAAAAAATAATGATAACAATAGTAATAATGATAATAACGATTATAATAGTTTGGTAATTTTGCTATTACTATTACCCCCATCAATTGCCAAGTACCCCATTGGCACCTGGGTGGAGAGTGGCAAATGTGGATTTAATATCTTGCCAAAGGACGTTAGGATTCGACATCTCCAATTCGATATGTACCTATGATTATGTTATGTTCCTTTGTTCGATTTTAATATTTAATAAAGTGACGATATATGTTCGGATTACCTACCACATTAGTGTAAAACACTGTGCATTATCAATATTGCAAACAAATAACTAATTAATCTATCTGTGCAAACGAAAAATTGTATTTGCATAATCTGTTCGAACTTTGGTCATTCTCATCATGTCTATATTTGGAAAATATTTCAGGAAAGAACGGTGTGTTTGGGAGCAATGATTTCTAGAACGATTTCTAAACCCGGTAATGGTAAGACTCCAATGACCAGACCGCCCCCCCCCCCCACCTTTGCCTACATTGTTTAAAATGTAATATTATAACAATTTTGGGAATTAACCCTGTAAAGCTACTTTGGCTTCTGTTTTTCCCCCATCCAAAAACTAGTTGTTAATGTTTACTCATAATTTCTCCCTTGTGTCTTGTTCTTGTTTTGTATGTGTTTCCCATTCGTTCGTGTATTCCTTTATGAAGAAATGTACATTGTTATAATTTGCATGTTTTTTGTTTTATTTTTACTTGAATGTTTAAATGAAAGAAATGAAAAGTCGGGTCAATGATTTTGGCGAGCAATGAAGGGAGGCGGGGGAGAGGGGTGTAAGGTTTGAAAGACATGAGTTCTGTATAATTAACTCATATCCTGCCATAATGCTGCATGCACACTACCGTTATAGTGCTTGGTACACACGAGCAAGCTACCGCTTCGCTGCTTCTTGCATGTTTGCAAGCATTCGTAATAGCGGTAATTGTTCATGCCCATCGTACTGTGCCTAATGGTTCGCACGTGCTATTGAAAGTAAGTACGTTAATCCGATTATCTCAAAATAAACTTGGCACTGGCGGGATTTGTGGCTTGGCACAATGGGGATTAGCCCTGTGGCAGGATAATAGTTCGTGAGACATGAGTTTACCTGTGAACCTTTAAAGACGCCGATGATTCCAAAGATGCAGCAGCAGAAGAGTAGCATCAAGACGTTATGGATGATGAAAGTCTCTGGCCTGGGTGGGCCTTGTCGTGTGATCATTGTAGTGACAGGTACCTGCAAAGAGAAAAGAGAGGGGTGGATTGGATTGGATTGGATTTATTTTCTTCTGCATTCTACGGTGCATATGAAAAAGGGTCCCCATTTACTTCACCTGGGTGGAGAGTGGCAAATGTAGATCAATGTCTTGCCAAAGACAGTCCAGCGACGTATCCACTCGTATACCTGCTTCAAAAAGAATAAATTCTTTGATTTCTTATCCAGTAACCTCACCTTGACCTCATACTGAAGTCAAAAACGTGAATCAAGCATTCGACTCCTGGGATCCCTTTCACAAAGCCTTTTGTCAATGTCAAATGACTAATCAATCAGGAGCTAGAATAGCAGTAGCTTATAACAAAAACTGTCATTTGTCACTGGTGACAAGTTTTGTGAACATTCCCCCCCCCCCCCCCCAGGTATCAATTTGAAAAACAACTTTATTTTTGTTTGTATACGTCTTATAATAAAATTTAACTATTTATTGTGTAATGAAATATATCATTCTTACTGCATAATTATATTCAAATCAAAGTAACATTCATTTCTTTGCAGCTATTGCCCCCCCCCCCGCGTAACTATGTTAAGGGTGGAATTCGTTTTCACTGGCTGCCTGTAGCAAAAGACATAGTTGATAAAAGACTTAACTCCGTTTCGATCAGCCATGCATGAAGTCTTTCGTCTTGTTTGTGCATGGCTGATCGTCAACGAAACGGAATTAAGTCTTTTGTGAACTCTGTTTGTTGCTACGGCAGGCAGCCAGTGAAAAAGAATTCGTTTAATCAAATTATGGAAATGCAAACCCTACTTTAAACGAACAGAACTTTGTTATTTCTAGCTCATTTATGCTGATTGGGGTGTCATATGAAAGGGCAAAATATGAACTTTCTAGAAATGTGACTTTCTCTTTGAAATTCAGATTCCGTCCGCCAAATGACTTTTTGATTTCCTCTCCTGAAATTGCTTTCAATCACTCATGCGTGAACTTTGCATCATATGATTTGCATCAAATGAAAGAAGAGGATATAGGCTTTAAAAATATGTGTCATTTATTAATCATAACTGTGATTAAGTTATAATAAAACATCGATAGTTCTCGGGGTTTTTTTTTCTTTCCGGGTCGCACTGTATAGTGTTTTTACCCTTATTTCTATCAATTTCCTGGCATTAGCCGAGCGGCCCTAAACAAACAAAAAACTTATAACACAAATATAAACAAAAGATAAATAACTATAGGCCTATATATTTGATATGAAGAAACTGCTTCAACTTTATTTGAAAGAATTAACAGACTTGCATTCAAAGACATCTTTGGGGATGGAGTTCCAAATCACAGGGAAATTATGTCGTACTGAGTTCATTACCTTATTTGTTTTTACTGGCCTTGAGTGAAAAGAAGCCTTAAAGTGACTTGGTAACATTGTTGAAGGTTGATGAAAAAATTGCTTAATTTGTGTATACAATGTTACTTACTATATTCCTTCTACTGTACTATCACTCTGACATGCAAAAAATCCTTTAAAAATTCTCAAACCACGAAGATATCTATGGTTTTCTTTGAAGGCGTCGATGTACGACACCCTCTATTACAGTGATTAACAGTACATTCTCCCAACCATATTTGAATTTTCCCAACCGTTTTTCCATGAAAAAAAGACATAAAACAAGCTATAAAAAATATGTCAACACTTAAATGTCTGGAATGGAATGTAGAGCCATTGTATTGCTTTGTGAGATTTCCATTCACCTAAAATGTAAATAAATTGTAATAATATAGTTGGGAGAATTAAGGAATCGATCAGATCAGTTTTTTCCAATAATGGTCCGTTTTCACTCGAATTTTCAGATTATCTTTAATTGTACATCTAGCATTGAAGTCACTACCTGAGCACCTCTATCTCTCATCTGAACAATGTTACCAAGTCCCTTTAAAACAGGTATTGTGATTATGTATCTGGTAAATAAGACTGAACATCTGAAAAATATCAACAGGTAATTTATTTTGAAAGTAAAAGGAGGGCAATGGAGTAATAGCACAAATCAAAATGATTAAGAGATTTCAATTTTCGAAACAGTGGGGCAGAATGGGCACGATATTGACATTCCAGGCATATGCGAAGGGCTTTTTTGTGCAATTTAACCGATTGCTTACTGGAACGTGGTGGACCCTGTGTTAAAGGTAATACAAAGTTTTGGTAAATTTTGAAAATTGGCTGGATAGTGACTCTTTACAATTTGTATATATTTGGATGCCCCTGTGGATGTATTATAAGCACCAGAAAATTTAGCCCCTAAAACACTTCTGCTTTCGAGAAAAATGGAATATAAAAATTTACCGGTGCTCCCGGTAAATTTTGATAAATTTCGCATAGCGCCTACGGCCGTACAATGGTAGCTGCGACCATGAAAATTTCAGAATATATAGTTGTGATATATAATTCCCAAACGGAAATAGCTATTCGGTCGATTTTAGTCAAGAAACATTGTTTTAGAGCTTAATTAATATATTGACCTTGAGAGGGAGCTATACAACATAAAGAGTTTATTATTTACAATTTAATAACTTTAGACTCGATTTCAACCGCGACAACGATCACTGAATATTATAGGATCGCATATGCTTCCAATGTGTTCATTTGAACCAAATTCATGACCCCATACCAAAACTTTGTATTACCTTTAAAGTATGAAGATGTCTACTTACCCCGACAGTCATTGGTTGAACCATTGGAGCAGGATTATATGCCGGGGGAGCACTTCCATCCATCGGCGCGGTGGGGCCAGCGGGATAAGCTGCGTTGTTGTATGCCGCGTTGCCGTATGCCACATTGGTAGACGGGTCGTATGCCGGGTTGGAAGGCGGGACGTACGCCCCGTTGGTCCCGTTGGTAGACGGGTCGTATGCCGGGTTGGAAGGCGGGACGTACGCCCCGTTGGTCCCGTTGGTAGATGGGTCGTATGCCGGGTTGGAAGGCGGGACGTACGCCCCGTTGGTCCCGTTGGTAGATGGGTCGTATGGGTTAAATTTGGTTTCTACATTTCAGAGAGAAGGGAGAGGAGAGGGACAGAGAGAGAAAGGGGGTGGGGGAGGTGCAGTGTGAGAGTGGGCAGGAGGGGGGGGGGTCGGGTGAGAGGGGCACATATAGAGGGAGGGAGGAAGAGCGAAAGAGAGAAAAAGAGTGAGATAGAGAGGGAGAGGTATAATGAGAGATTGAGAGAGAGAGAGAGAGAGAGAGAAAGAAAGAAAACGGGTTGGGGGAAGAGAGGGAGATGACAGAAAAAATAAAACGTCCGTTAAGTTTAGATTAAACTGTTTGTAGAGATATTGTACAGATTTCCCTCTAACCTAAATCTACAAAAACAAACAAACAAAAATCAGCACCTAGGAAATACCTTATTAAAATCTCTGCATTATTGATTTACCACATATTTAATAATATGTATTTTTAAAATTTGATTGTAAAGTGTGAACCACTGGCGTACCTATGGGGGGGGCAGGGGGGGCAGAGTGCCCCCCCTGACGGGCTCCAGGGGAAAAAAAGAAAAAGGGGAAAGAAAAGAAAAGAAAGGAAAGGAAAGAAAAAGAAAAAAGGAAAAGGGAAGAAAAAAAGGAAAGAAAGAGAAAAAAGGAAAAAAAGGAAAAGGAAAGAAAAAAGGAAGAAGAAGAGAAAAGGAAGAAAAAGAAAAAAGAAAAGGAAAGGAAAAAAATGGGGAAATTAAAAAAAAAGACCATGGCCGTACGCACCAGGGGGGGGGGGGCAGTTGACCCCAGATATTTTGAAAACGTACACTTTGTTTTCTGAAAATGTAGTGTAGGCCTATACCAAATCCTTCAATTCTACTTTTGAAAATGCAAAAGTACCCTCATGACCAGTTCGGTCGCTCGAACTCCCTTCACTCCTTTTGCTTTTGAGATTCTTCGAAAACTTTTAACGCATCTTTCCCCTTCCCCCACCAGACAAATATTCCGCATACGGCCCTGAAAAATTAAGACAAATGAAAAAAGGAAAATATAAGTGATATAACAAATTCGAAACTCTTCGCTGGCTGGCGCGAACTGCTTGCTAGCCTATTTTGTATTAAATGTTTTCACTTGCTCGTCCCCCTGAAAAAAGAAAAGGATTAGCATTGCCTAGAATACAATTGTGCCTGCCCCGACGGGCCCCGACCTGAAACCATGGCAACAATAACACACAATGCATGTACCAAATGTTACTAAAAGAGACTAATTCATTTTTCTCGCTCGCTACACTCGCTCGCGAATAAAATGAATAGGCATTGCTTTGGAAACCTTGTGCCCACCCTTGACCTGCAACAATATCATTATAAATGGAAAAGCTTTTTCGCCCTCTCGCCAAAAAGGAATTGAATCGTGTTAAACGCGATTGCGTCCATCCTGACCTGCACCAATAAAAACTTTTAAAAACTTTAAAAAAAAATAATTTCTATTAAAAGATAATTGTTTTTTTTGCTTGCTCGCTATGCTCGCTCGCCAAAATGGAATTTACACCGCTAACGTGCCCGCCCCAACCTGCAACAACCAGTTAATAATTATGTACCAAACGTTATTCAAAGAAGTTTTGGTGTGCTCGTGCTCGCCAAAACGGAATTAACATCACCTTAGACATAAAGCCCTGACCTGCACAGGCCTGGACCTGCAACAAAAAAAATCTGAAATTTACGAACCAATTATCATTACAAAAATTTTGCTTGCTCGCTACGCTCGCTCGCCAAAATAGAAATAACACCGCTTTTAATAATCACGTCCCTGACATGCAACAATGAACCCAAGTTTTATGTACCATATTTTCCCTATAAAAGAGAAGTGATTTTTTTTGCTCGCTCGCTACGCTCGCTCGCCAAAATAGAAATAACACCGCTTTTAATAATCACGTCCCTGACATGCAACAATGAACCCAAGTTTTATGTACCATATTTTCCCTATAAAAGAGAAGTGATTTTTTTTTGCTCGCTCGCCAAAATAGAAATAACACTGCTTTTAATAATCACGTCCCTGACATGGAACAATGAACCCAAGTTTTGTGTACCAGCTTTTCCCTATAAAAAAGAAGTGATTTTTTTCGCTCGCTAGCTCGTGGAATTATGTGCCCACCACTAACCCCGGCCCCCCCCCCCACCCCCACTCAGTGTTATTTAGGGTACGCATATGCTCGTTCCCTCTTTTTGAAAGCACCCCCTATCTGAGGACTGCCAACATTTCCGAACCCCCCTTTCGCGGGCTTTTTGCGGGCTTTTCCTGCCTTGGAGACCCCCCTAAATCATGAAAAATGCTCAATGTACCCCCCTAAATTTAGAATAATTTCTCAGGAGTCCAAAGAGATGAGAGAAAAAAAAGAAAAAACACCCCCTTTTTAAAGAAATCTCCGGGTGAAAAGTTAATACACCCCATTTTTTTACAATTCTCGGGCCGGACTTTGTCGCACGAAAAGTACCCCTTTACCGGACATTTTGGTAACACGCATGGGGTCATTCCGACCCCGGAGTGGGGGGGGGGGGGGGCGGGCCACTAACCTGCTACAATATCATTAAAAAGAGAAATGTAGGGGGTTGCCTGCCCGCCAAAATGGGATTGACATTACCTTAAACACGATTGTGTCCGCCCCCGACCTGCAACAATGAAACAAATTTTATATAGCAATTCATTGAGAGAAAGATGTATTTTCGCTCGCTAGCTTAGATGGGTAGAAAATCACCCTAAACACAATATTGTTCCCGCGCCCTGCATGGGACAATTGAACCAAGTTTAAGTGGCAATTATTAAAAAAGAAGTGATTTTTTTCTGGCTCGCTACGCTCGTTTGCAAAAAAATGAAATTAACGTCGCTAACAAGTGAATGTTCCCACCCCCAACTTGCAACAATACCAGTTTATATACCAAACGTTACTTAAAGATTTTGTTTTGCTCGCTCGCTCGCCAGAATTGAAAATTAGCATCGCCTTTTTTGTTTGTTTCGGTCGCTTGCCCCCCCTGACGGAGTACCCCAGGTACGCCACTGGTGTGAACAATTCAACCATTGGCTGCTTATCCATTTTGTAATATACCATGAATAAATAAAAAACTAATAAGTTTGACATTAAATTCAATTTTGTCGATTGATATCCAGGGTTCTTTTACGTTTGAAAACCCCCCCCCCCCCCCCCATACCAACTTGATAAAGTGAATATACAAGTATAATAATGATTCGTGATATTAATCTGATAATAGTTTGATTGGTTTATTTGGGGCTTTCTGCGCAGGGACTGCCCATGTGACCAGCTGTCAACAATCATCTCCTGATTCCTGAACTGGCTATTTTTATTTTTTTTCATAGGTTTTTATTCATTTCTCTCATAAAGAAAATTGTACATAATTTAAAACATTTTATACAAAATAACAAAATAATCTTCACATAAGTCTAAATTTTTAAGTGAACTTTTACATTTCCATACAAATTTACAAATAAATTTACACATTTTTGAAAAATATTAACATAAACAAAATTATATTTTTACATTTTAAACAAATTGTGTACTATTTCCTCAACCAGTTTGCGTATAAATTTCAAATTATTTCTTTTCTTCTCCACAATTTTTTTTTTCCTGTTAAATTTCCTTCAGAGAAAAAAAAGAAGGGTTATGAAAAAAAAAGATAAATGATAACAAATAAAAAGAGAAAGAGCTAGAGAACACCTACTACCCCCGCCCCACACAACATTTAAACACATAACAAGTGCAACAGTTTACAAAACACACACCAACATAGAACGAACAAACAAACAAAAGAAAAAGAAGAAGAGAGAAGAAGAAAAAAGGCAAGGGGTAGAGAAGAGAGAAAGGTGTAGAAGTTGTATATTGAGAAAAATTAAAGACAGAAAACATTTATTATAAATTTTCCAAGGCTTCCAAATTTCCTTTAATTAATTAAAAAGGGTATTTCTTTCCAATGAAAGTTTTTTTCTCTTCATTTCAATTTTCCAATATTCTATATTTTATTTCTTTTGCCTTTGGAGGGTTTCCCTTCTCTCTATTGTGGAAAATCATAAATTTAATCAAAATCAAAATGTGGTTCAATAATTGCTCTGTTTTTTAAGTACTGTCATCTATTCCTATATGAATTTCTTTCCATGATAATTTCTTCAGAATTGGTAAATTAAGTATATCTGCACATTTCCCCCACTACAGACTTCCTTTATTTTATTACATTCAAGGAATGCCTGTTGATAAGAATAGCTGTGGTTCGCGAATGCATAATATGTACAAATGTTCGAAGAAAAAAATAGTTAATACAGATGTGTAATAATAATAATAATACACGATGCTAATCTGAAATGATCAAGACACTTAAAACAATATATAGCTTACCTTCCATTGCGTTCACTTCTTCAGTTTTTTAGTCTTTGTACACAAATGTAAGCTATCCCAAGTCAAGATGTAAAGATAGGTCGAAATCCACCAAACTGTTCATTTGGAGCAATAATTATAAAAAGTGTTTTAAAGATGACACGGTTTGTTTTCCAGTCTCCGATTTTAAACTGTATGCGCCTAACGAACGTGTCCTTCACCGAGTTAATGTCCACTGTTTGATGGTTCTACGCACTTTATACACACTGTACACACTCATAACGAGGAGTATCAGGTGAGAAACGTCATAATTAATATTCTTATCTAATTGACGTTCTTGCGTCTCACCCAAAAATGAAACACTGCTATCTTATCGGTGCACTTGACATTGGAACAACCATACACGTCTGCATCATAATCACCAATGACGTAGATTTCATATTTTCAGGTGAGACTGGAAGGGGTTGAATGGTTGACATTGTTGTTTGTTGTTGTTGTTGTTGCTGTTGTGGGATGCTTAAAGGTAATACAAAGTTTTGGGAAATTTTGAAGATTTGGTGGAAAGCGATTCTTTACAATTTTGATATATTTGGATGCCCCTGTGGATGTATTATAAGCACTAGAAAATTTAGCACCTAAAACACTTCTGCTTTCGAGCATAATTGAATATAAAAATTTACCGGTGCTCCCAGTAAATTTTGATAATTTTCAAATAGCGCCTATACGGCCGTTCAATGGTAGCTGCGACCATGAAAATCTCAGAATGTGTAGTTGTGATATATAAGTTCCAAACGAGAATAGCTAATTGGTCGATTTTAGTCAAGAAACATTTTTTTTATAGCTCAATTAATATCTTGACCTTGAGAGGGAGCTATACAACATAACGAGTGTATTATTAACAATTTCATAACTTTATACTCGATTTCAACCGCGACAACGATCACTGAATATTGTAGGATCGCATATGCTTCCAATATGTTCATTTGAACCAAATTCATGACCCCATACCAAAACGTTGTATTACCTTTAACTTAACGCATGTAGGCCCAATGTATTAGCGAGGGATGAAAACAAATGCAGTTTTATACTTGTCAGACTAATACATGGTCATGGTCTATTGTGTACTTCACCTGTCTGTTATCTTTGAAGCTGCATTGAGTCTAGTCAACCTCTTGAGGTAAGATGGCACGCCCTACTACCAGGAGTTCCTTTATCGTTTAAGAGACACTAAAATTCCTTATCAGTGACATATATTTTCTTAACATTGCTGTATCAATCTCCAAAAAACTAGAGCTTATAGGGATTTCAGTGGAAACTGCTTTATAAGTACCATTTTTGTTTTATTACTCGGCTGCAAGAAAGGATTGAAAAAAATTAGTGCATAATCCTTGAGTTGGAATCAAGGCTGCAAAAGAAAGATGGCGAAACTGCTGGTTTGAATTTTAAAAAAAGTATAGTCCACAAGTGAGCAAGCTGAAGTAAACCGAATGAAATATGGTCGTCGGAACAGCCTGAGAGTATTTTATATCAAAGAGAACAACGGAGAGGATACAGACCAATTAATTCTGAATGTGGCAAAGCGTATATATGTACCCTTGTCTTTAAAGGAGATCGATAGGTCTCATGGAACCGATAAACCTCTACCGATTCAAAAGGAGACACTTCTATGGGATGGCCAGAATCACCAAAAGATTAAAAAAATCAACCTCTGAACCGGAAAAAAAATCCTGCACGCCCCATCTTGGTGACGTTTACAAGCTACATGTCTCGACAAGCACTCATGAGCAACAAACAAACTTTAAAAACACATCGGAATGACCATTAGAGAGGATGTTATCAGAAGAAAACTAGTTCTTGTGAGAGCAACTTACAGATGTGAACATGTTCAACAGTCATGGACAACAGACGGCAAAGTCATCGCACTGATCAAACCATCAAATGCAAAAAAAGGAACAAAACCCACCTCAAATGAAATTGACTTGAATAACCTGTCCAAATCTAAATGAGAAGAAAAATCACACTATTCGAATTACAAATTTTAATACACATTGACTTATGATACATTATCTGACTTTGTTTATAATAATAATAATAATAATATTAATAATTGATTTTTATTAAGCACTTCTACAGACAATCGGATTAGAGCGCTATAGAGTACCGAATCTGTGACGTCATAAAAAAAATCTATTTTTAGAATTTCTCAATGTTTTCTTCATATTCCGAAAGAACATCAAAAATAATGTCCAAATATCGAAAGCCAACTGAATATGTTAAGTATTGGCTGAGATATGACCATCTGAATAAATATACTCCCCATAGGAACTCAGTGTTATATGCTCTGGCTCCTAATGGTTAGGAGCCAGAGCATATAACACTGAGTTCCCATTGGACATATATTCATTCAGATGGTCATATCTCAGCTAATACTTAACATATTCAATTGGTTTTCGACATTTTGACATTATTCTTGATGTTCTTTCGGAATATGAAGAAAAAAATGAGAAATTCTAAAAAAATAGATTTTTGATGACGTCACACTTCACCACTCTATACAACATAAAAGAAACATACAAATCATAACAATCAAACAAGGAACAGTAATTAAGATATTATGAACGAAAAGAAATTTAGCTACTCAAAATGTACATTATGGATTCAAGATGGAAAGAGTTGGGTTTTAAGTTTCCTTTTGGTTTAAGTTTAAGTTTATGGTTCCTGGTATTTCTCACGTGAACGTTCATTTATGTGCCTTTACTTACCTGGACTTGTACTGTGTTTGAATTCATCTGTTTCTTTAAGATTGTTTTAATACGTATTTTAATTTTTGTGTTAGTACCACTTTCTTTTATTCTTCTACTAAAGTAAAATATTTTTGTTTCATCCAAATGGAACTGGTCATGGTATGGAAGATGTATCCAATTTTCGATAAAAAGATCATAACAAAAACAGTAATATTTTTCTTACAATATTATATGTTTTTTTTATTAAAATGATGAATGGTGAATGTCACTTCAACCCCGATAGCTGACAGACAGGTTAGCTATATTTTCTCACAATAATCTTTCCGTTATCCACCTAAATTGTAAAAAGTTCGAATATAAATTATTCTGATATAGAAACTTTTTTATATCCATTACAATGTCCTTTTGAAGTAATTGCCCTGTCTGAAACTTGAAGGATTAACATGTCACCAGAACATATTTCATTAAAGATAAGCTGTTTTCAGTCTTCATAGAAAATAAAGTGGTGGAATCGGATTTGGCATTAGAAAAAGTATAGCTTTTATAAACAGATGCGATCTTAATCTCTTTAGTGATATATTTAAAGCTGCCTTATCAAAATACCAAATTTGGGCAAAAGCTTGATAATCGGTGTATGTTATACGACCCTAAAAATAATAATACTTGATTTATTAATTTTCGGCCACTGAAACAATGATGAACACAAACAATGTATATTTTTGGGTGATTACGATATTGACATGAAAATATCACATGCATTGTTATTATGTTTCTATACGAAAATAAATACTACTACTACTACTACTCCTAGTCGGGGTTCTTTGAAAATTGTGTCCTGCACTGCACATTGTTTTGTTGCACGAATAACAAATTTGAAAGAATGAAAATTAGTCCGAGAAACATTTTGCTATAGCGATCGCAACTATGGGGAGTTTTATTCCTCTTAACTGATCTATTCTATTTCTCATATCTGTTTATCTCATGTCATCAATTAATCTATTCCGTCTTCCCAAGATATATTCTTTCCCTTCAGTATAGTATTACATTCTCTATTTTCTGCTTCTCCGTCTCATATGACATCTGTCATGTCTGTGACCTCGCTTTCATTTGCCTTATTAAATTCAGGCCCCTACTTTGAACAGATATATACCCCTCTCTCTCTGTCTCTCATGGTAAAGTTGTTGTCCACTTTTTGCATTTAGAGCCCCTCCCCTTTTTGCTCACTCAATTATGAGACTGTGACATTTTCATGCACTTTGAATAGGAAAATGACAACAACTTTACCCATTACCAGGTTGAAAAAATGGTAAAGTTGTGACACAGGTTTTTTCACCATGATTTGACATTGAAAAGTCAAGAGAATATAATTTTTGCAGAGGGAATAATCCATTCCCTTATAAAAATTACTATGATACAGTAATCCACTTTTATTCCCTCTCCAAATTTGAAAAAGTGTCCTCTTTAACATAATACTAGACAACCCCTAATGTGACCAACATATTGAAGCAAATGTAAAAAATTGTTTTTCCTTCCACTTGAAAGATAAAAAAAAAATTCACTTAATCTTATCACACATTGTTCTATTTTGGTATTAGTACTTAGATAATATATTTATGAAAGTAATTTAACAGTGTGTATGTTGATGTAAACAGCGATATTTTTTTTAATAATTTTTTCTCAATGGAATTTATTGGGAATCATAGTCATTTTCTCCAGAAAATATGACCATAACATGGTAAACTTGTTTCACAGGAACCAGTTAATTCTACAGTTTTCTTCAATGTCATTTCTCATTTATATAGAAAATGTCAATCATATAGCCTCAACAAAAAAAAATTACCCCCCAAAACAACAATTTTGACTCTAAAACTCTAACCCTAATCGTGTTACTTGAAAATTTTGCCTTTGTTTTCTATTGTTTAGTTCACTATTTTGGTAAATGTGTGCCAGATAAAAATGACAGTAAAATGCAAATAATACAGGAAAATGCCCTATTATCAAGATTTCCTATATTTTGAATATCAACATTTAATGAAAATGATCATCCCATCCTCCTAAGCTTAAAAGTAGTAAAGAAAATATGTTCTCACTTTTTCATTTTTTAAAGTCCCCAAAAAATAATTATAGCGCCCTCTACTGCCACCAAAAGTTTTCTAAAGTAATGCCTTCTACTTTTTGTATTCACTATTCTTTTATCCTTATAATGTGTGTAAATAACACCAGTCAATAATACTACATGCTGCATTTTAGTTAATGTATCATTTTCATAGCATTGAATTTTCCATTATTCAAGATTGATAATAATCACATCTACAAACAGTTTTAATCTCTTTTATTTAAAAAAATACATGTAATTTAAACAATTTCTCATACGGTGATAGTTTTCTATCCCTTATTTTTTTTTTTTCCTTCAAAGCAAGCATTATGCTTTTTAATAACTACTGGACACCCATGGCTTTTAAATACTGTATACATATGGCTCCGTTTAGTCTCATTTCACAACGCCCCCTATCGTCAGAGCATGATCAGAGTCAGCAGCCTAACATGTTAGCCTATGGACGTTTTTTTTTTTAATCGTTAAAAATTCATTTTTTGTTTAAACGAAAAGCACATCCACCCGACGTACGTTATCACTAGCTCTTTCATTGGAGCCCTCATGTCTCATTGACTTTTGAAAGTTCACCCACCGTAATTTTTCAAAATAGGTTGCAAGCTCGTCATTGCCTATAATACACATGTAAAACAAGTCTAACTTTGGACTCAGTTTACCAAGCGATTTGCAGATTATAGGTCGAGCACACGAAACATAAAAAGCATGAATTATCATAGATCACTTCTGCCTATTTCATTATGTCCATTTCATCCAACCCCCCACCGTAATTTTTCCATTTAGTAAAAGCAAACATTTTGCCGAGTTTAGCAAAAACATGAATATTCATGAACGGTCAGACAATACAGCCTTTTAGTACGTAACGTATAGTGAATGGGAATGGGCGATGATCCGTTCAGGAGGTAGAGGTCAGTGGTTTGTGCTGGCAATGTTCACGCGAGCGAAAATGAGACAATCGGAGCAATATGGCGGAACTTGAAATTGAGGAATAATGCCTTTTAAAAAGCGGCAGTGAAGCTAGAGGGGGCAGAGAAGGGAGCCTGTGCCCCCCCCCCTTCTCGTCATATGCCACTACAAAAGTACAAATTCAGTTTGCAACCCAAAATCTGAGTTATTTGTACAGCGCATTTGAACATGTATATGGAAAATACGCTATATAAATTCAGTATTATTATTATTATCATTATTATTTGAACAGTGTTCAGCCACTGATCCATCAAGCCCCAAATAATGTAGGCCCAATGTTTATTTCTGTTAGTAATGTACCAATCAATAATAGTTGATAAAAACATTTCAAAATCTTTATCAGCATAATTTCATTATTTCCTCTTTGATGAACACCCCCCCCCCCCCCACATAGTCTTTAAAAAAAATCACGACTTTTGTTGTTGTTTTGTTCCTGTCACATAATGTTCTTGAAGGTATATCTGCTTTATTTGCATCTTATATGTATGCCTAACAACCAATAAGGAGGGCAAACAGAAATGAATATTTATCACCACTATTGGTTGTTGTTCTTGTTGATATTTCATTATGTATCACACTGTTAATGTTTGATTTTTATGTTCCTGGAAATCATATTAATAATTAAGTAAACTAAATCAATCAATCAATCAATCAATCAAAATCATCATCACCCTCATAATTATCATTATCTATTAGATTATCTGATCAACAGCATATCTCGACAAAATGAGATATGTCGATTAAGAGATTTGATTTGTATTGTAACTTGAAAAACCATTCTGCTAAATAATAGTACACCATGCAAATGCAATGTTTGGTGAAATTTTCATCTTCAACACACAATCAACATGAGCATCATCTTCACGATCATCAGATTATCACAATCATTCCCATCACCATAGCCATCTTCACTACCAACACTTATGTCATCATAAACGACATTAGGATATGTAGAACAAAAATATACAAAAGATGTTATATTTGTTTTAAACATATTGCATTGTGTAATGTTTTTAATGGTTGAATGACAAACAAAAATATATAACAGTATAAAGCGGTCACAGTCATAACTTTTTAGACAGTTTTCATATTAAGCATAACAAAAACAAGGGTTAACAACGGTAGCCGAAAAAACCCACAGAGCTTTAACAAAAATGTTCATTTACATTCACAGTAACGGTTCATTAAGTTTACTGTATATCATTATTGTTTCCATATGCTGGTGATAATGATGACGATGGTGTCATAATTTTAATAAATTAATTTGATCAATTATTTTCCGATAATACTTTTGGTATATTCATACTTATTTTGCGCATTTCATTAACCTGAACCTAGACGCATAGCTTATTCATTTAAACTAATTATTTACTTTGTAATTTTTACTTTATACATGATTTTCTAATTCAGTGAATTATCCAATAAACCATTATTTACTACTACCAATACTACTATTACTACTACTAGTAGTACTACTACTACTACTACTACTACTACTACTAGTGCCACTACTACTACCACTATTTCTGACAACTTGAAATGTATTGTTTATTACGTATGCGGTACGTGAGAATATGAAGCAGACATGCTGCATATTAAAGAACCGAACGAGCTTATTATAATGGTATCATAAACTCGAGGAAATAAGGTTACTGTACATAATACACTTATTATTGTATATCAATTATATTAAGTCATATGCAATAATATTATAGTCGATATAAAATTTAAGCTTCTACCAAAATTATATTCACATATTATGATCACCCCCAACCATTGAAAATGTTATGTTTATATATATAGTTATCTATAATAAGGCTTCCAAGTGGTACAATAAATCAGTGTACTTAATATCTTGTTTTCGTATTGCTCAGTTATCCGAAAACAAAGCAATTTTTACCGGGGTAAGTACAATTTTGTTATTTCGCTAGTCAGCCTGATATAGATAATAATACAATATTATATGGCTTTGTTTTCGTATAATACAAAAATATATTGCTCTCGCTATTATGTTATTATATGTCACTCGTCTTTGACTTATCCAATATTGTCATAGCTCAAGCAATATATTCTTGTTTCACACTCACAGCCATTCAATATTTTATAATTAAATATTGTGCACTAGTCATTGGCGGTCAATGGGTGAAAAAGAATTTGTTTGTTAACGAGGTTTTCAACAATACACCAGTTTACGGTTGAATTAGTGCGCATGCGCAGACAGTTGACCTCGGGTCATTGGCTTTGAAACAAAGCCAATGACCTAGAGGTCATGTATTTATGCGTAAATTAAGATTGCGCCCATGCAAATGATGATGTGCGCGCACAACGCAGCGCGAAGGCAGTGATATCATCTTAATTTACGCATAAATACATGACCTCTAGGTCATTGGCTTTGTTTAAAATGGCGCACACAACCGTAAACTGGTGTATTAGAATTGTTGTATATTCTTCAATCCAAACATCTTTGTATAAATGCTATCTGTGATAGTTTGTATTGTCTTTTTGTTAATAATAATAATAATAGCTAGTTCTTATATAGCGCTTTTCAGGACCGAAGGCCCTCTCAAAGCGCTTTACAGATATATATATTATTACCCCGGTCATAGGATTCAGTCCTCTTGTGTAATTTCGAACATCTTCGCCCCTTTCGTTAACGACGCTCCCTTGTCCTTCGCTCTGACGTACTGATGGGGTGCTTGGGGGCAGGCGCCTCCCCCAAACCAAAATTAGAACGTGGTTTATTTCTCATTCGAAACCAGTTATTAACAAATGTTGCTGAAATTACATGATTTTCCGGTATTTTTCTCATGTTTTTTTTTAATTTTACATTTGTATGCGTTTATTAGAAATTCCAAAATTTACAGTCAGGCAAAAAATATGCTTATCAAGAAGCCGACCTGTCGAGGCCCGCGGATTGGCGGGTCTCGGGGGAGGTTCGGGAGGCTCGAGCCCCCCCCCCCCCTCCCCTCCCCTTACCCCCCGCCCCCCCCCCCCCCCCACACCCACGGCGCGATCACTCTTTTGAAAAAGTATGATGAAGAAAACAGAAAGAAAGAAAGAAAGAAAAAAAGGAAAGAATAGTGACCTGCCAATGTCACACAAAAAATATGCTCATCTGACCGTAATTAAATAACTTAAACCCCTAAGTTTCCGGGGGCTCTGCCCCCTGGACCCCACCAAGGCCCCTTAAGGCGGGCCCCTGAATGTTCATCTGACCGTAATATAATGCCTAAAACTCCTAAGATTTAGAGGGCTCCGCCTCCTCGACCCGACACCAATTAGTGACCTGCCAGTGTTAAAAATGAGGAATAAAAATATGCTCATCTGACCGTTATTAAATGCCTAAAACCCCTTGAGTTTCCGGGGCTACACCCCTTGATCCCCGATTTTTCTTCTTCTGCCCCTTCCCCTTCAAACGCTTTCGCTCATTACGCCACTGGTCCCTCGCATTCCGTCCCGTCCCCCCCCCCCTCCCCCACCCGGTCATGAAAAGAAATCGTCGCCCCTGTTTACTACATTCAGTCTAAGGTGGCGGACCAGAGGGAGTGGAAGGGCACAGAACTCTCCCCACTTTTCCAGGTACCCCAAAGGAGCCCCTTTTCATTTATAATAGGTTCCCTTTCCACAATCTTATAAGTGCCCTTACCATCTCTGATAAGTGCCCTTTCACCAATGATAATGGTCCATAATAAAATATAGTATAAGGTTCATAAGATCCATAAGGTTCATCTTTATTGTCCATTTAACAATGGAAATTCATCGTGTTACATGTTATTGTGGTACACATATATTTAACATAATACACTCATACAAAAATCAATGAATTTTTGAGTTGACAGTAAACAAAAATAAACAATTGACAATCAAAACAAAGATAATTTATAGTCATGCATCGAAAATAATACACATGTATATCAATAGGTGGAATGACTATAGGATTTTACAAGTATCGATAATGTATTGCATTATTATCATTGCTATATAGTCTTATTATTATTATGATTATTACTATTATTATTAACAATGGAAATTCGTTGTGTTACATGTTTTCGCTTTGAGATTTCTCTTTGTAGGTTCCCATATTTCCAGAAAGTGCCCTTTTTGTTGACCCTCCGCCACACAAATACTTTGAAAAACGCGCCGCAGCCCCTTCGTTTAATGACAAAATTTTGTATTTAGGAGATAAATCCAAAAAGATTCTTTTAAGATCATACAAAATTATTTGCGTATAACTTCTTTTACACTGTGTTTTGTTTGTATTTGTGAGGGCAGCCCCGTACCCTAGCCCCCGCTGCTTACAGTCATGATTCAGTGGTTAAGTAATGGCCTCTTTACCACAGGCGCAAGAAGTGGGTGGGGGCGGGGGGCACTCGCCCCTCCCACCCCAACCAAAAAAGTGGGGGGGGGGGGGCAAAACGCAGTTTCATTTCCCCCCCCCCCCCCCCAAAAAAAAAAAAAAAAATAATAATAATAAAAAAAAAAAATCACCCCTAAAAAAAGAGCACTAAGGGAGTTAAGATGGTTTGTATTTCTTAACCAAAAAGAACATATTTATATAACAAAACCTGAATAGAATCAGATACAAATTATATTCCATTCAAAGAAAAGGAAAGTTGACAGAAATTAAATTTCCTAATCATTCATTATGCCCCTATATGTCAATGGAGGTTTTTATATTAGCGATACGCGCATATCGTGGAAATATTGTGAGAGGAAAGGAAAGCGTGTGTGTTTTTTTATTATAGAGGTGAGAAGACATGAGCCCCTGAACGCTGGCGTACTAATGGGGGGGAGTGGTTCTAACCCGATATCAGTGATTTACAAATGTTGCTGAAATAACATGATTTTCGCTATTTGTTCTCTTTTTTAGGGTAAATCGTACCTTTTTATGCGTTTGTTGGAAAATTACGAATTCCCAATTTTACAGTCGGGCGAAAAAATATACGTATTTAGAAGCCTTCATGTCAGGGTCTGCAGAACGTTATGGCTCGGGGGCTCCAGCCCCCTCACTTAAAAAAAAAAAAGTATGTTAAAGAGAAAAAGAAAGAAAGAGAGACAGAAAAAATGAGTGACCTGCCGATGTCACAAAATCTCGTCGCTGTTTTCACGAAGTGACGGTAGTGAAAAAAAATTGCATTCACTTTGCGTTACGATTTTCCTCACTACCGTCACTTCGTGAAAACAAGGACGAATTAATGAGGTATCAAAATATGCTCATCTGGCCGTAATGAAATGCCTAAAACCCCTGAGCTTCCGGGGGCTCTGCCCCCTGGACCCCACCAAGGGCCCTAAGGCTGGCCTTGGTTGCTCATCTGACCGTACATAAATACCTAAAACCTCTGAGTTTCAGGGGCTCTGCAATTGAGCTATTGCCGGGCAATAGCTCGATTGTAACCTCCCCGAGAGCGTATAAAATCAACTATGTCTCGACAATTAAAGCAGTCATTATTACTTTTATATACCTAAAAAAGTCAACTTATGACACCACCTTGGCTCTAGTTTATCTGCACATGTATCAACACAAAATTATGGCATCTGCCACAGACTTTGTCTTAGAAAGTGAATTCGTAACAACATTCAAGAACAAAAGGCAGCGGGGTTACAAGTTCCCCAGAAATGATTTCTACTCCACAAAATAGCAGATATTCTGTGCTTTCAAACGCGTTTCGCCCCAATTTATAACGTTAATGGTAACTTAAGATATGGTCGAATTGATGCAACAATGTCATAATTCGTAGTAGTAGTTTACCTGGTGTAGCTGTAGCGACGTACACACTACACGTATGCGCACACAATTTTCAAGAACAAATGTGAACAGTTTTCATTATGAATTTCACGTACCCTTTTGGTGTTCTTGCTGTCAGCAGAATTAATCAAGTCTTGCAATTGATCATCATCGAGAAGTTGAAACCTAGGAAGAATTTCTTCAGCCATTTTTGCCTTGTTTGGAAATTATAAGTAGAATCTAGGCCGGATTTAGTACTACGATCGACATTTAAAAATAAAATAATAAAGCTAGCGACCAATTCGCACACACACAATGTATGGTATCCGCGCTCGCTCAAACCAGATTTTAACATATGAACCAATGGGTATTTCAGCAAGACTGAACTATTTTCCCGGTAACTGGAATTTTGCCGGGATTTTACCGATTTACTCTAGAACTATTACATGGGTTTGGCATTTTTCGTTTATTTACGGGAATGGGTAAAACCACGACTGCAATTTCGACCAATCAGATGGCTGGATTTCTTAAGTGAGGTTTATAAAAGTTATGCTCGAGCTGTGACAATATTGGATGGGTCAGAGACGAGTCCAATATTGCCAAAGCGAGAGCAATATATTCTTGTATCATATGAAAACAAAGCCATTTAAAATTTGTATTATTATCGATATCAGGCTGACTAGCGAAATAACAAAATTTGACTTACCCCGGTAGAAATTGCTTTGTTTTCGGATAACTGAGCAATACGAAAACAATATTGATCAGTCATCCGGGTACTGCGCTAAAGATATTAAATACACCGATGTATTGTACCACTTGGAAGCCTTATATAGATAACAATATAATATAAATAAAAGTTTCATTGGTTGGGGGTGATCGTGCATGTAATTATAATGTTGGTAAAAGCTTAAATTTCATGTTAACTATAATATTATTGCATATGACTTGATCTAATTGATATACAATAATGAGTGTATTATAAACATTAACTTTATTTCCTCCAGTTTATGATATCATTATAAAAAAAAACTGGTACGCTTCCTTTTACAAATATGCAGCATGTAAGCTTCATACATTTATCACGTATCTCATGAGTAATACACGATACATTCTAAGTTGTCAGAAAAAGTAGTAGTAATATAGTAGTAGTAGTTGTAGTAGTATAAGTAGTAGTAGTAGTATTATAGCAGTTTTAGTTGTAGTAGTAGAAGTAGTATTAGTAGGAGGAGGAGGTAGAGGAGTTGTTGTTGTTGTAGTAGTAATAGTAGTAGTACTAGCAGTAGTAAATAATGGTTTATTTGATAATTCACTAAATCAGAAAATCATGTATAAAGTAAAAAAAAAATAACAAAGTAAATAATTATTTTGAAGGAATAAGCTATGTGTCTAGATTCAGGTTAAAGAATAGCACAACATAAATGGCAAATTAAGACTATGAAGTAACAATAAACGATTACAATTTCCTCTTTTTTTCTATTTCCCCTTCTCTTCAGATGATGACGGGATACATATTGAATAGAATGAGGAAGACAGTGTAAAAAAAACACACACCAAAGTCTCAAAGACTTTGTATTTGTATTTGTATTTATTAACATTTATTTCCTTCTCAACAGTACAATATGAAACACAATGTATATATACATGATGTATGTAAAAATTATTTCAACACAGAGTATACAGTAAATAATTCAGATACGGAAGGAGGCGAAAACCTGGAAAGCATAGCTTGAGTTGGGAACGCCCATAATAAATTAGAACAGTTACCGAGAGAACATTATAGATATTATTATGAAAATTACATTTTATATAACAGAACGTTGATAGGAAAGAAAACAAATAGTAAATGGAAGAGTGGAGAGAATTAAGTATAGGAAGTCATGTTCACTCATAAAGAGAAAGTTACCTCAATTGGGCTGTGTATGTGTCTGCGATTACATCATAAAAATAACAAAGAACTACAATTTTAAAATAGACAGCGGGTACATATCATTAAAAACAAGCACAATCATCAAACAGACAACAGCTTTATCCGACAGCATTGTCCTGGGAATAACCAAGTAATAACAATCGATTACAATCACATATTATGAAATACATGATCAATAATTTTAATTGTATCTCTCTTTTTATTTTCTCTTCACATGTATACAGTGAGGAAGACAAGGTAAAGAACAAACCCGAAACCTCAGAGACTTCTTTAACAATAAACGATTGCAATTACATATTACGAAAGACATGATCAATACATTTTAATTGTATCTCTCTTTTTATTTTCCCTTCACTTTAGATGAAGAGAATACACATGAATATAGCGAGGAAGGCAAGGTAAAGAACTAACCCGAAACCTCAGAGACCTTCTTTAACAATAAACGATTGCAATTACAAATTACGAAAGGCATGATCAATACATTTTAATTTTATCTCTCTTTTTATTTTCCCTTCACTTTAGATGAAGAGAATACACATGAATATAGCGAGGAAGGCAAGGTAAAGAACTAACCCGAAACCTCAGAGACCTTCTTTAACAATAAACGATTGCAATTACATATTACGAAAGACATGATCAATACATTTTAAATTAAACTCTCTTTTTATTTTCCCTTCACTTTAGATGAAGAGAATACACGTGAATATAGCGAGGAAGGCAAGGTAAAGAACTAACCCGAAACCTCAGAGACCTTCTTTAACAATAAACGATTGCAATTACATATTACGAAAGACATGATCAATACATTTTAATTTTATCTCTCTTTTTATTTTCCCTCCACTTTAGATAAAGAGAATACACATGAATACAGTGAGGAAGGCAAGGTAAAGAACAAACCCGAAACCTCAGAGACTTCTTTAACAATAAACGATTGCAATTACATATTACGAAAGACATGATCAATACATTTTAATTGTATCTCTCTTTTTATTTTTATTTCACTTTAGCAGCAACTGAAGATAATAATCATCCACGTAACCACGGCGATAACGTACACAACAACCCCGACAATCAGTCCCCAGTTGAACCATCTCTTGGCTGAAAGGGACGCTGCATTGGCCGCATCGTAGTTGCCTTGAATATAGAAACTATCAACCTAGAGAATGATAATAATAATAAGGATAATAGTAATTATAATAATAGTAGTAATAATGAGAATAGTGATAATAATGCTAATAATAATCATAATAATAATAATAATAATAATAATAATAATAGTAATACAAATAATGATAACAATGATGATAACACAAATTATAATACTAAAACTGATAATATTGATAATAACAACAATACAATATGATAATTGAATAACTACAATTATTATATTAACAACAATAACAATACCAATAGTAACATAAATAATAAAAATAATGATAACAATAGTAATAATGATAATAACGATAAAAATAGTTTGGCAATTTTGCTATTACTATTACCCCCATCAATTGCCAAGTACCCCATTGGCACCTGGGTGGAGAGTGGCAAATGTGGATTTAATATCATACCAAAGGACGTTAGGATTCGACACCTCCAATTCGATATGTACCTATGATTGTGTTATGTTCCTTTGTTCGATTTTAATATTTAATAAAGTGACGATATATGTTCGGATTACCTACCACATTAGTGTAAAACACTGTGCATTATCAATATTGCAAACAAATAACTAATTAATCTATCTGTGTAAACGAAAAAATTGTATTTGCATAATCTGTTCGAACTTTGGTCATTCTCATCATGTCTATATTTAGAAAATATTTCAGGAAAGAACGGTGTGTTGGGAAGCAATGGCTTCTTAAACCGGTAAAGGTAAGACTCCAATGACCAGACCCCCCCCCCCCCCCTTTGCCTACATTGTTTAAAATGTGATATTATAACAAGTTTGGGAATTAACCCTGTTAAGCTACTTTGGCTTCTGTTTTCTTCCATCCAAAAACTGGTTGTCAATGTTTACTCATAATTACTCCCTTGTGTCTAGTTCTTGTTTTTTATGTATGCATGTTCATTCGTGTATTCCTTTAAGAAGAAATGTACATTGTTTTATTATTTGCATGTTTTTTGTTTAATTTTTACTTGAATGTTTAAATGAAAGAAATGAACAGTCGGGTCAATGATTTTGGCGCGCAATGAAGGGGGTGGGCGGGGGAGGGGGGGGTGGGTAACGGTAATGGTAAGACTATAATGACCAGACCCTCCCCCCCCCCCCCCTTTGCCTACATTGTTTAAAATGTGATATTATAACAATTTTGGGAATTAATCCTGAAAAGCTGCTTTGGCTTCTGTTTTCCTCCATCCAAAAACTAGTTGTCCATGTTTACTCATAATTACTCCCTTGTGTCTAGTTCTTGTTTTGTATGTGTGCTTTTTTGTTCGTGTATTCCTTTAAGAAGAAATGTACATTGTTCAATAATTTGCATGTTTTTTGTTTTATTTTTACTTAAATGTTTAAATGAAAGAAATGAAAAGTCGGGTGAATGATTTTGGCGCGCAATGAAGGGGGTGGGGGCGGGGGAGAGGGGTGTCAGGTTTGAAAGACATGCGTTCTGTATAATTAACTCATATCTTGCCATAATGCTGCATGCACGCTACAGTTATAGTGCTTTGTACACGCGAGCAAGCTACCGCTTCGCTGCTTTTTGTATGTTTGCAAGTACGTAATAGCAGTTATTGTTCATGCCCATTGTAATGTGCCCAATGTTTCGCACGTGCTATTGAAAGTACCATCGCGTTAATCCGATTATCTCAAAATAAATTTGGTGGCACTGGCTGTCACAAAGTGACTGGTAATTTAAGACTAGAAGATAGAAAAGCGAATATTTTTAAGACTAGAAGATAGTGACTGGTTTTTAGACTAGGAGATAGGCATCTAGAACACAATAGAATCCCTAGCTACAGTACCTTTTCTCAATGGGAGAGCTATGTATGTGTGCTTGTGTGCTGTGTGCATGTGTGCTGCTGTTCAGGCATAGTTTGGGCTGGGCAGAGCAACTTAAGCATTGGTCAAGACAGGACCTGTATGCTGAGTGGGTGTGTGAGGAGTTGAGATGTGCAGCAGGTAGCTACTTACTTTGGTTGGCATCTACCCTTAAATTCGGGCAGCACAGGCCAGGAGAAAACTTCTCAACAGCTCCACATCATGTCTCTGACACCAGTAAGTGATATTTTAGCAATATTCTCTAAATTAACCCATATTTTCTTGTATCATGTAATATCATAAATTAGGGCGTAGCACATGAATGAAGGTCATTTACATTAGGGATAATTGTCTAAGTTTGCATTTTGCCAAGAAATCATTGGAATTAATCATTTAAAATGTATCTTATATTTATGCCATGTATAATGTTATTTCCTTTCGACAGAAAGAAGTCAAGTCAGTTAAAGATAGTCAATGTGTTATGAAGAAAGAATAATGTGCCTTTACAATTGTGAAAATATGCTATAAGCTAGATAGTTAGTTTTCTTTCATAGATTTGGAAAGAAGGTGATTTAATTTACAAATTTGGGTTATTTTTAGTTAGGAAAATTGGTAAAAGGAATAGAAGACATTTTAGGAAGTTGTTGACCTTTAAATAAAGATATACTTTGAATATAGCTTTAACAGCCAACAAATGGTTTGCATTTATATTGATGATGAAATCCAGGGGCTATTTTGATGTACAGTATACATCTGATGAGTGTTATTTTCATGAATTTTGGATACTTTAAAATTCTCTTACACATGTAAAAAGCATTCATGTGTAGGCAATTATAAAGATTATTATAAACATTATGTTGTGACTTGTAGGCTGTATATATATTGTTTTAACAGCAGTCAGGCAGCTGGGTTCCACTTTGAGGTTCCAGTTTAGGTCCCATTCCGGGTCCATTCGGATTCCATTCCAGTTTCATTACGGTTCAACTCCACAAGAGATCTTCAAGGACAGATCTTCCAAAACAGATCTTCTCTAACCTCTGAAATGAGACTTTTCGTCTACTAGACGAGCTACATCATACTTCAACGCCGAATACGTCAGAAACGACAAGCTTCGGAACAGCGACTATACTCAAACAGCCAGGGTTCTTCAAGTTCGTGCGTTTGTCTACATGAGACACACCTGGAGCACAGGAAGACAATGTAAGAACGTTCCATAGGGTTGAGAACGGTCGCGGACATTTAATTCCTATCAATTATTCTGTGATAAAACTCGTAGTATTTGAGTTTTTAGATATTTCTAAGAGGCACAGTTTACGTACTTGAGCTCAAGGTTTTGTACGGTTTTACATATGCAGTACTGCTTTACCAAAAAGGGGTATTGGGTTTTCTTACAGAAATTAGTGAATTACTTGTAAAATCATTTAAATAACTCAGACTGAGTGAATCATTTACATGTGAACAAATATAGTTAATGCATATGACTGAAATATATTCATCATATTGGCATTTCAACTTTATAACAGATATATGTAATACTCATTCTGAATACAGTGAGTGAAGAAGAATAGATGAAGAAATGTGATTAATAAATCATACTTTCAAGATTTAAATATCTACATAATGCATTGAATTTGTGTAATTATTGTTGTGTGAATTCCTAACCAACATATCTATAGTAAACAGAACAGCTTCTATCAGCCAGATATTGCCAAACAGGGCATTAATCTGACAAATTGGTGACCACGAAGGGACTCTCTCTTTTTAATAGAATCAGTTAAAATTGTATAGAAGTTGGTATGGAATGTAGGAATTGCAAACTGAATTAACTTGTTTGTATTTTCATTTTTATTCCCTTTATATAGGAACATTGCATTGCTAGGGTTACTGGAGCTGAGAGGAGTTTTCACCTAAAGCCTGTGCCCGTGATACTTTTTACGCCTGGTTAATAGGTTGGTAAGTGCGCTGCAAATTGTTAGTATGGATAGAGAGAAATTCATAGAACAGGGGAAAGTTTTTGGCTTGAGTGGGAATGATCTGAAGGTGTATGTGGATGATTGTGTGAACGAAGCAAGAGATGAAAGGACTGAAGCTAGAGCTTCTGCAGTTGAAGCAAACAGGTTTGAAACAGAATCTAAGAAACTAGAATCAGAAGCTAGGAGGCAAGAGTCAGAGTTACTGGCACAACAGATTAGATTAGAGGAGCTTAGGAAAGATAGAGGAAGTACTCCGCATTCAAATCCTAAAGTCAAGATTCCACCTATCCCACCTTTTCAGGATGGGAAGGATGATATTGATAGCTATTTATGTCGTTTTGAAAGACATGCCTCTAGTGTAGCATGGAACACTGATGATTGGGCTTTAGCATTGTCTGCTTTGTTAACAGGGAAAGCACTTCAGATTATTTCACGACTTACAGTCTCTGAGGCTAAGAATTATAGTGCAGTAAAGTCCGCCTTATTGAAGGGTTATGATTTAACCGAGGGAGGTTATAGATTGAAGTTTCGGCATGCAAAAATCCAATCGGGAGAAACTTATGTTCAGTTCGCATCTAGGATTGGAAAATACTTTGATAGATGGCTTGAACTTAGTCCTTATGATAATAGTATAGATGGAGTCAAGAGTCTCATACTGCAGGAACAAGTGTTAGATACAAGCAATAAAGATTTGTTAATGTTCATTAAGGAACGTCAACCTTCAAGTTTGCAGAATCTTTTAACCCTTGCAGATCAGTATAGAGATGCTCACAATGACCCACGGTTACGCAGGATGAGAGATAAACCGTTTACTGGAACCCAGACATCTGACGGGAGCACTTCAAAGAGTCGTGGACAGGAGAGACAGTCTTTCGGCGGCAAGACAACATCGGAGTCAAGCCCAAGGAAAGAGAAGACCTGCTACAATTGCAAGAAAGTTGGACATCTTTCTTGGGACTGCCCCCAGAAGAAGAGACTAGAGAAAGGAGCAAGCATGACTGTTAGCGAACCCGTCAGCGAACCAGCTGAGACAGGAACAGTTAACGTCGAGACCGGAGGTATGTGTCTTATGGTTAGCAAATCAGCAATCTTAGAGGGGAGCCTCACCGAAGATGGAATGGGTGTTAAGCTGGTAGGAGGAGGCATCTTGCCACTACTGTCTGCAGCAGCATGTGGAATACAGCAAGACGATATGATAGTATGTGAGGGCCTCGTGAATGGTGAATCGGTGGAGATGCTATGAGACACAGGTTGTACCACGGTGATAGTGCGACGAGATTTGGTGAGAGAAGATCAATTGTGTAAAGAAGAGAAACTGTGTCTTCTTATTGATAGAACTCTGAGATCTTTTCAAGTTGCACGTTTACAGATTGATACACCATACTACACAGGTGAAGTGACAGCCCTGTGTGTTAAGAACCCATTATACGACTTAGTACTTGGACAAGCGCCTGGTGTTAGGAAAGCGGATGACCCTGATCCTGACTGGACACCACAACGTCATCAGGCGAATGCAGTGGAAACAAGGGGACAGAAGAGGCAAGCGACACGCACCAAGCCACCCCTTTGTGTACCCAAGCCATTCGATGATATTGTGACTGCCAAAGACTTGATCGAAGCCCAGGCTGAAGATGAATCGTTGTCCAAGTCGAGGAAGTATGCAGATAACGGAGAAAAGAAGATAAGTCGGCAAGGAAACTCTTCTCGTTTTCTCTACAACAAGGGAGTGCTGTACAGAGAATACGTAGACTTGAAACCTGGAGCGGACAATATCTTGCAAATAGTGGTGCCTGCTAAGATGAGAGGACAGGTAATGAGACTCGCTCATGAGTCTATCCTAGGTGGACACCTTGGTTTGAAGAAAACAAGTGACAAGATACTTATGCATTTCTTCTGGCCAGGAATGCATGCGGATGTTAATCGTCACTGCAGGTCATGTGAACCATGTCAGCGGACTATGCCCAAGGGTAAGGTCAGTAAGGTTCCGCTTGGTTCAACCCCTCTGATTGACGAGCCTTTTCGTAGAGTTGCAATGGACTTAGTTGGACCCATTGAACCTGCTACCAGTAAAGGGAACAGATTTATCTTGACTGTCATGGATTATGCTACCAGATATCCAGAGGCAGTGGCACTTCGAAGGATAGATACCCAGACAGTAGCAGAAGCCTTAGTGGACATCTACTCACGAGTTGGTGTTCCACGTGAAGTTCTGACGGACAATGGCGGACAGTTCACTTCGGGCTTAATGAAGGAAGTTAGTAGACTCCTTTCGATCCGCCAGATGACCACAACCCCATATCACCCAGCGTGTAATGGATTAGTGGAGAGATTCAACGGGACTTTGAAATCGATGCTAAAGAAAATGTGTGAGGAACGACCCAAAGACTGGGACCGTTACATTAACCCTCTTCTTTTCGCTTACAGGGAATCGATTCAAGAGAGTACCGGATTCTCGCCTTTCGAACTGTTGTACGGTCGTGCAGTTCGTGGTCCACTGGCAATTCTTCACGAGCTTTGGACAGGAGATGCAGTTGAAGCCGAGACGAAGACTACGTATCAGTATGTCTTGGACCTCAAAGATCGGCTAGAAGCAACCTGCAAAGTAGCTCAGGAGAATTTGGGCAAGGCCGTGGAGCGATACCGAAAGCAGTACAACAAGAAGGCGAAGATGAGGAGATTTGAGATCGGCGATGAAGTTCTCCTTCTTCTACCAACTGACAACAATAAGTTGTTAATGCAATGGCGGGGACCATTCAAGGTAACAGAGAAGATAGGAAAGATGGACTACAAGCTGGACATGGGTGGAAAATTCAAAACTTTCCATGCAAATCTCCTTAAGAAATTCTTCAGAAGGGAAGAGCATGTTGGCATCTTGGATGTGGTGTGTACATCAGTCGTCGATGATACCATGGATGAGGAGGAAGAAGATGATTTGGAAGAGACATCAGCTGTGCGCAGGGATCTAATCCAGCTTCCATCCCTCACCCAGTCGGAGAGCATCGAAGATGTACAAATTAGTCCACACTTGACCCAAGATCAGCACGACAAAGTTGGCACCCTTCTTCAAGAGTTTGAAGAGACAATGACTGATGTACCAGGATGGACTAACCTCGGGAAACATGACATAAGGCTGACTGATAAGGAGCCCATCAAGTGCAAACCTTATCCTTTACCACATGCGCTACGAGAGCAAGTCACGAAGGAAGTTCGGAAGATGATTGATCTCGACATAGTGGAGCCTTCATCCTCACCATATGCATCTCCGGTGGTCATGGTTAAGAAGAAGGATGGTGCAATACGGTTTTGTTGCGACTACCGCAGACTCAACCAAGTTACAGTGACGGATGCTGAACCAATCCCCGACCCAGAGGAAATCTACAGTAAATTGGCCAATGACCAATTTTTCACCAAGATAGACTTGACAAAAGGTTACTGGCAAGTGCCACTAACGGAAGAAGCAAAGCCACTCACAGCTTTTGTGACGCCAGATGGTTTGTTTCAGTTTAAGGCTATGCCTTTTGGTTTGGTAAATGCTCCGGCGAGCTTTAGCCGAATCATGCGTGACTTGTTGCGTGGATTAGACAATGTTGATAATTTTATTGATGATATTCTTATCCACACAGCTACCTTCGATGAACACTTGAAAACTCTCAGGAGGGTGTTGGAGAGACTAAAGACGGCCAATCTGAAAGTAAGGCCAACGAAGTGTGTCATCGGTTGCGAGAATGTAGAATTTCTCGGACATCGAGTAGGACATGGTGAACTACGACCGGTCCCAGACAAAGTGGAGGCGATCCAGAGTGCGCCTCAACCAAGAACCAAGAAACAGCTACGCTCGTTTCTTGGCCTCATAGGATATTACCGGCGATTTATCCCTAACTTCTCTGCACTAGCAGCTCCTTTGACAGACCGAACCAAAAACGGTGAACCTACACAGGTAAAGTGGGGTACGTCTGAGGAGAATGCATTTAACGCACTCAAGCAGAAGCTGGCACAGGAACCAATTCTCCACCTTCCAGATCTGAGTCAATCTTTCATCCTAAGGACAGACGCATCAGACGTGGGACTTGGAGCAATACTCCTTCAGGATGTCGATGGGCAGAGGTTCCCAGTTGCATACGCAAGTAGAAAGCTGCTTCCGAGGGAACGGTGTTATGCAGTGATGGAGCGCGAGTGTCTTGCAGTTGTTTGGGGTATACAGAAATACGAACCATACTTGTATGGAAAGCACTTTCATCTTGAGACTGACCACCAGCCGCTTAAATGCGTTGCCAAATCAAAATGTGCAAATGGGAGAATCTTGAGATGGGCATTGGCCCTACAGCCGTACAGATTCACCATCACTGCCATTAAGAGTAGCGAGAATATTGGAGCAGATTATCTAAGCAGAATCCCAGAGTGATTTGTTAGTTTTTTTTCATTTTGTATTTAGTTTAGATATATATTAGATTGTGCGGGAAATTTACTTTTAGACATTTATTGGAATTAAAATGTAATTAATGTCTTTAAGGAGGGGGAGAATGTCACAAAGTGACTGGTAATTTAAGACTAGAAGATAGAAAAGCGAATATTTTTAAGACTAGAAGATAGTGACTGGTTTTTAGACTAGGAGATAGGCATCTAGAACACAATAGAATCCCTAGCTACAGTACCTTTTCTCAATGGGAGAGCTATGTATGTGTGCTTGTGTGCTGTGTGCATGTGTGATGCTGTTCAGGCATAGTTTGGGCTGGGCAGAGCAACTTAAGCATTGGTCAAGACAGGACCTGTATGCTGAGTGGGTGTGTGAGGAGTTGAGATGTGCAGCAGGTAGCTACTTACTTTGGTTGGCATCTACCCTTAAATTCGGGCAGCACAGGCCAGGAGAAAACTTCTCAACAGCTCCACATCATGTCTCTGACACCAGTAAGTGATATTTTAGCAATATTCTCTAAATTAACCCATATTTTCTTGTATCATGTAATATCATAAATTAGGGCGTGGCACATGAATGAAGGTCATTTACATTAGGGATAATTGTCTAAGTTTGCATTTTGCCAAGAAATCATTGGAATTAATCATTTAAAATGTATCTTATATTTATGCCATGTATAATGTTATTTCCTTTCGACAGAAAGAAGTCAAGTCAGTTAAAGATAGTCAATGTGTTATGAAGAAAGAATAATGTGCCTTTACAATTGTGAAAATATGCTATAAGCTAGATAGTTAGTTTTCTTTCATAGATTTGGAAAGAAGGTGATTTAATTTACAAATTTGGGTTATTTTTAGTTAGGAAAATTGGTAAAAGGAATAGAAGACATTTTAGGAAGTTGTTGACCTTTAAATAAAGATATACTTTGAATATAGCTTTAACAGCCAACAAATGGTTTGCATTTATATTGATGATGAAATCCAGGGGCTATTTTGATGTACAGTATATATCTGATGAGTGTTATTTTCATGAATTTTGGATACTTTAAAATTCTCTTACACATGTAAAAAGCATTCATGTGTAGGCAATTATAAAGATTATTATAAACATTATGTTGTGGCTTGTAGGCTGTATATATATTGTTTTAACAGCAGTCAGGCAGCTGGGTTCCACTTTGAGGTTCCAGTTTAGGTCCCATTCCGGGTCCATTCGGATTCCATTCCAGTTTCATTACGGTTCAACTCCACAAGAGATCTTCAAGGACAGATCTTCCAAAACAGATCTTCTCTAACCTCTGAAATGAGACTTTTCGTCTACTAGACGAGCTACATCATACTTCAACGCCGAATACGTCAGAAACGACAAGCTTCGGAACAGCGACTATACTCAAACAGCCAGGGTTCTTCAAGTTCGTGCGTTTGTCTACATGAGACACACCTGGAGCACAGGAAGACAATGTAAGAACGTTCCATAGGGTTGAGAACGGTCGCGGACATTTAATTCCTATCAATTATTCTGTGATAAAACTCGTAGTATTTGAGTTTTTAGATATTTCTAAGAGGCACAGTTTACGTACTTGAGCTCAAGGTTTTGTACGGTTTTACATATGCAGTACTGCTTTACCAAAAAGGGGTATTGGGTTTTCTTACAGAAATTAGTGAATTACTTGTAAAATCATTTAAATAACTCAGACTGAGTGAATCATTTACATGTGAACAAATATAGTTAATGCATATGACTGAAATATATTCATCATATTGGCATTTCAACTTTATAACAGATATATGTAATACTCATTCTGAATACAGTGAGTGAAGAAGAATAGATGAAGAAATGTGATTAATAAATCATACTTTCAAGATTTAAATATCTACATAATGCATTGAATTTGTGTAATTATTGTTGTGTGAATTCCTAACCAACATATCTATAGTAAACAGAACAGCTTCTATCAGCCAGATATTGCAAAACAGGGCATTAATCTGACACTGGCGGGATTTGTGGCTTGGCACAATGGGGATTAGCCCTGTGGTAGGATAATAGTTCATGAGACATGATTTTACCTGTGAACCTTTCACGACGCCGATGATTCCAAAGATGCAGCAGCAGAAGAGTAGCATCAGGATGTTATGGATGATGTAACTCTGTGGCCTTGGAGGCGCGAACCCCTGTCGTGTGATCATTGTTGTGACAGGTACCTGCAAAGAGAAAAGAGCGGGGTGGATTGGATTGGATTTATTTTCTTCTGCATTCTACAGTGCGTATGAAAAATGGTACCCATATACATGCTTCAAAAAGAATACATTCTTTGATTCGTTATCCAGTAACCTCACCTTGATCTCATACTAAAGTCAAAAACGTGAATCAAGCATTCGACTCCTGGGACCCCTTTCACAAAGCCTTTTGTCAATGTCAAATGACAAAACTCTGTGACAAATCTGCTGATAATCAATCAGGTGCTAAAATAGCAGTAGCTTATAACAAAAACTGTCATTTGTCACTGGTGATAAGTTTTGTGAACACCCCCCCCCCCCCAGGTATCAATTTGAAAAACAACTTTATATTTGTTTGTAAACGTCTTATAATAAAATTTAACTATTTATTGTGTAATGAAATATATCATTCTTACTGCATAATTATATTCAAATCAAAGTAACATTCATTTTTTTGCAGCTATTGCCCCCCCCCCCCCGCGTAACTATGTTAAGGGTGGAATTCGTTTTCACTGGCTGCCTGTAGCAAAAAACATAGTTGATAAAAGACTTAACTCCGTTTCGATCAGCCATGCATGAAGTCTTTCGTCTTGTTTGTGCATGGCTGATCGTCAACGAAACGGAATTAAGTCTTTTGTGAACTCTGTTTTTGCTACGGCAGGCAGCCAGTGAAAAAGAATTCGTTTAATCAAATTATGGAAATGCAAACCCTACTTTAAACGAACAGAACTTTGTTATTTCTAGCTCATTTATGCTGATTGGGGTGTCATATGAAAGGGCAAAAAATGAACTTTCTAGAAATGTGACTTTCTCTTTGAAATTCAGATTCCGTCCGCCAAATGACTTTTTGATTTCCTCTCCTCAAATTGCTTTCAATCACTCATGCGTGAACTTTGCATCATATGATTTGCATGAAATGAAAGAGGAGGATATAGGCTTTAAAAATATGTGTCATTTATTAATCATAACTGTGATTAAGTTATAATAAAACATCGATAGTTCTCGGGGTTTTTTTTTTCTTTCCGGGACGCACTGTATAGTGTTTTTACCCTTATTTCTATCATTTTCCTGGCATTAGCCGAGCGGCCCTAAACAAACAAAAAACAAAAAACACAAAACACAAATACAAACAAAAGATAAATAACTATAGGCCTATATATTTGATATGAAGAAACTGCTTCAACTTTATTTGAAAGAATTAACAGACTTGCATTCAAAGACATCTTTGGGGATGGAGTTCCAAATCACAGGGAAATTATGTCGTACTGAGTTCATTACCTTATTTGTTTTTACTGGCCTTGAGTGAAAAGAAGCCTTAAAGTGACTTGGTAACATTGTTGAAGGTTGATGAAAAAAATTGCTTAATTTGTGTATATACAATGTTACTTACTATATTCTTTCTACTGTACTATCCCTCTGACATGCAAAAAATCCTTTAAAAATTCTCAAACCACGAAGATATCTATGGTTTTCTTTGAAGGCGTCGATGTACGACACCCTCTATTACAGTGATGAACAGTACATTCTCCCAACCATATTTGAATTTTCCCAACCGTTTTTCCATGAAAAAAAGACATAAAACAGGCTATAAAAATCTGTCAACACTTAAATGTCTGGAATGGAATGTAGAGCCATTTTATTGCTTTGTGAGATTTCCATTCACCTAAAATGTAAATAAATTGTAATAATATAGTTGGGAGAATTAAGGAATCGATCAGATCAGTTTTTCCCAATTTGTACCATGAATAATGGTCCGTTTTCACTCGAATTTTCAGATTATCTTTAATTGTACATCTAGCATTGAAGTCACTACCTTAGCACCACTATCTCTCATCTGAACAATGTTACCAAGTCCCTTTAAAACAGGTATTGTGATTATGTATCTGGTAAATAAGACTGAACATCTGAAAAATATCAACAGGTAATTTATTTTGAAAGTAAAAGGAGGGCGGAGTAATAGCACAAATCAAAATGATTAAGAGATTTCAATTTTCGAAACAGTGGGGCAGAACGGGCACGATATTGACATTCCAGGCATATATTCGAAGGGCTTTTTTGTGTGCAATTTAACCATGCTTACTGGAACCTGGTGGACCCTGTGTTAAGTCTATGGGAATTAGATAATTCAGTAGTCAACGGGTTAAAGTATGAAGATGTCTACTTACCCCGACAGTCATTGGTTGGACCATAGGAGCAGGATTATATGCCGGGGGAGCACTTCCATCCATCGGCGCGGTGGGGCCAGCGGGATACGCTGCGTTGTTGTATGCTGCGTTGCCGTATGCCGCATTGCCGTAAGCCGCATTGGTAGACGGGTCGTATGCCGGGTTGGAAGGCGGGACGTACGCCCCATTGGTAGACGGGTCGTATGCCGGGTTGGTAGGCGGGACGTACGCCTCATTGGTCCCATTGGTAGATGGGTCGTATGGGTTAACTTTGGTTTCTACATTTCAGATAGAAGGGAGAGGAGAGGAGAGGAGCAGAGAGAGAAAGGGGTTGGGGGAGGTGCAGGGTGAGAGTGGCAGAAATGGAGGAAGAGGGGACAGGGGGTCGGGTGAGAGGGGCAGATATGGAGGGAGGGAGGAAGAGCGATAGAGAGAGAGATAGAGAGAGTGGGGGAGGTAAAGGAGAGATTGAGAGAGAGAGAGAGGGAGAGAGAAGAGAAAAGGGGTAGGGGAATAGAGGGGGGTGACAAAAAACATAAAACGTCCGTTAAATTTAGATTAAACTGTTTGTAGAGATATTGTACAGATTTCCCTCTAACTTAAATCTACAAAAACAAACAAACAAAAATCAGCACCTAGGAAATACCTTATTAAAATCTCTGCATTATTGATTTACCACTTGCAATATTGAATTATATGTATTTTTAAAATTTGCTTGTAAAGTGTGAACAATTCAACCATTGGCTGCTTATTCATTTTGTAATATACCATGAATAAATAAAAAACGAATAAGTTTGACATTAAATTCAATTTTGTTGATTGATATCCAGGGTTCTTTTACGTTTGAAAACAACACCCCCTAAATACGAACTTGATGAAGTGAATATACAATTATATTAACGATTTGTGATATTAATCTGATAATAATTTGATTGGTTTATTTGGGGCTGTCCTGGTAGGGACTGCCCGTGTGACCAGCTGTCAGCAATCATCTGTTGATTTCTGAACTGGCTTTTTTTTTTTCTCATAGGTTTTTATTCATTTCTCTCATAAAGAAAATTGTACATAATGTATGACATTGTATACAAAACAAAAAAATAATCTTCTCATAAGTCTAGTTAAATTTGCAAGTGAACTTTTACGTTTCCATACAAGGTTACAAATAAAGTTACACATTTTTTTAAAATATTAACATAAACAAAATTATATTTTTACATTTTAAACAAATCGCAAATAAAGTTTGTACTATTTTCTCGACCAGTTTACGTATGAATTTCAAATTATTTCTTTTCTTTTCCACAATTTTTTTTCCTGCTAATTTTCCTTCAGAGAAAAAAAGAAGGGTTATGATAAAAAAAGAGAAATGATAAATAGAAAAGGGAAAGAGCTAGAGAACACCTACCACCCCCGCCTCATACAACATTTAAACACATAACAAGTACAACAGTATACAAAACACACACCAACATAGAACGAACAAACAAACAAAAGAAAAAGAAGAAGAGAGAAGAAAAAAAAGAGCAAGGGGTAGAGAAGAGAGGAAGGTCTAGAAGTTGTATATTGAGAAAAATTAAAAACAGAAATCATTTATTCTAAACTTTCCGAGGCTTTCCATTTTCTTAAATGAATTGAAAGGGTGTCTCCTTCCGATGAAATTTTTTTCTCTTCATTGCTATTTCCCAATAATCTATATTCCATTTTGTTTGCTTTTGGGGGGTTTCCCTTCTCTCTACTGTGGAAAATCATAAACTTAATCAAAATCAAAATGCGGTTCAATAATTGCTCTGTTTTTAAGGTACTGTCATCTATTCTTATATGAATTTCTTTCCAGGGTAATTTCTTCAGAATTGGTAAATTAAGTCTAACTGCATATTTTCCGCAGACTGCCTTTATTTTATTACATTAAAGGAATGCATGTTGATAAGAATGGCTATGGTTCGCGATTGCACAATATATACAAATGCTCGAAGAAGAACATAGTTAATACACATGTGTAATAATAATACACGATGCTAATCTGAAATGATCAAGACACTTAAAACAATATATAGCTTACCGGCCATTGCGTTCACTTCTTCAGTTCTTGTCGAGTCTTTGTACACAAATGTAAGCTATCCCAAGTCAAGATGTAAAGATAGGTCGGAATCCACCAAACTATTCACTTGGAGCAATAATTATATAAAGTGTTTTAAAGATGACACGGTTTGTTTCACAGTCTCCGATTTCAATCTGTATGCGCCTGACGAACGTGTCCTTCGTCGAGTTAATGTCCACTGTTTGATGGTCCTACGCTCTTTATACACACTATATACACACTCCTAGCGACGAGTATCAGGTGAGAAACGTCATAATTAATATTCTTATCTAATTGACGTTCTTGCGTCTCGCCCGAAATATCAAACAATGCTATCTCATCGATGCACTTGACATTGGAACAACCGTACACGCCTGAATCGTAATCACCTATGACGTAGATTTCATATTTTCAGGTGAGACTGCAACGGGTTGAATGGTTGACATTGTTGTTTGTTGTTGTCGTTGTTGTTGTGAGATGCTTACCTCTACGTGTGTAGTCCCCATGTATTAGCGACGGATGGAAACAATGTAGTTTTATACTTGTCACACTAATACATGGTCATGATCATTTTACAGTGTTAATATATAACGCAATCATCGTTTCGTTGTGTTGCAGCTGTCTACCTATTTCATTGTTTTCGCAAGGGCACATACTAAAAGGGGTATCGACATTTGTTTTTGTTTGGGCCAGGTGTCCCCCGGTTACATATTTGGTAATAACGATCTACAATAACTAGTTTGATTTCATAGACAGATCTAGAGAGAGAGAGAGTGAGGAGAGAGAGAGGGGTTGCTATCAACTGCTCAATTCTGCTTTTTTCACCTCCTAAGAGTACTCCTTCACTCTACCGCCTGCCAAACATCCTGTAATAAATATTAAAAAAAAAACATTCAGAGAACCCTCACCAGTTTCAATGTTGTTCTTCCTGAGGGCCCTGCAAATATTACTTCCCCAGTAATTGACAGGTACCCATTTACACCTAGGTTGAGAGTGGCAAATATGGATTATCGTTCTTACCTGGACTGTGATTCGAACCCTAAACCTTTGGATTAAGAATCAAATGAATGAACACTTTACCACCACACCTCCACCAAGCGCGTAGCTAGGATTTTATTTTAGGGGGGCGGTAGTGAGCACGCAAAGCGTGTGAATCACTTACAGAGCGCGCGGTGGGTGCAGGGAGGGGGGGGGGTTCCCCTCCCTTGCAAAGCGCGAAAGCTTTGACGTTTCATTAAGTTATTAGAAAAAAGACGATTCGTTTTACCGTTCTTGCCTCTAATCCTTGTCGGAATTCACTCCCTTCCCCTCCCCCCCCCCCCCCCCCCCTCCCGCACGAAGCGCGGAAAACTTTGACGTTTCATTTGATTTCAGAGAAAGAAGACGATTCGTTGTACCGTTCGCGCCTCTTAAAGGTGTAGACCAGTTTTGGAAACGCCCCCCTCTACAAAAATGGAATGGAAGCCCATATTACCAATCATGTAAAAGAATATGTTTTGACTAATACGTGATGATACAAATTTTGCCTGGATAGATATCGCGAATGCACTTCAACATTG